>LZPO01044668.1:45780-62499 GCA_001675575.1 Neotoma lepida
AGATGAGACACTCACATCTGCCACGGATGTCATCACTGTATCAAAACATGGAAGAAAATACTACATGGCAAGAGAACCGGTGCACGCCTGATCTGTCTCCTGACAATACCACCTATCTGAACAGAGGGGAACCACAATGATGATGTTATAAGACTTTAATTAATTGCAAACAGTCACCTCCAAATATCATCAACAACTGAACTTGAGAATTATACTCCTAACGAAGAATGTGCTCAAGCACCACAGGTGTATCCATTTATTTTTCTACACATAGACCTCAGACACTTGCAGCTTCCTGTTCAGCATTGATCCAATGAATGAAAGATATGTTTAAAAATCTGTTTGACAATTTTAACCTTTAAAGAAGAAATTGAATCCTAAAGTTGATATTTGGGAGAGAAATTTGATAAGCAAGTACTATAAGAGAGAGAAAGAATAGTTGTGGTCTGCATAAATCTCATGTGTTGAAAACCTAACACTCAAGGTGATGGATTACAAGATGGTACCTTTGGATGTGGGTTAATGTCCTTATGGCTGAGAGNTCATGACCCTCCAAAGATACCACTCTCTGCCTAAGGTACAGGAGTTGTATTATAGGTGTATCAGTTGGGACTAGATTCCACAACTCTGTGTTTTGATTGGTTGTGGTTTTCTGTAATGATTTCCATCTGTTGCAAAGAGAAGTTTCCTTGGTGAGTGATGAGGACTACACTTATCTATGGGTATAAGGACAAACATTTACAATGTAGTTAGGAATTATGCAGGTATAGTAACGTGCCAGTTGTAGATTCTCCTACAAGATCCTTGACTTTACTAGCCCTGATGGCATATGTACCTTGACATTAACCAATGCTCATTAACTGGGCTTAGGACCTGCTCAACAAGAGGGAAACCATGCCTGCTACTGGAAACCTAGCAAACTACCCAAGACTGACAGGTAATTTTAAAAGCAGAATGAAAATGCAGGCAGATAGAAATCTAGAAGGCAGAAATAGTAGTGTTATGGTTGCANCGGTACTAGCTGCCAACACAAGAACTATAATCAATCCACAATCATAGCAGCAGATGCAAACACAGAAAATGTAAGTAAAGGTCTTGACTAGACAGTTGTGCTTGCCATAAAGAAGCAGGAAAAAAGGCAAGTGATGCCTGCTGCAGCAAGGGGAGGTTGTAAATATCCTGGAGGCTACTGAGCTGCATGCCCAAAATGACTGGCACTCACTGATTTTGATTCAGTTTCCACCCAAAAGGACTCAGAAATCATCATTGTGACATGACAGTCCTTTCCTGGAAGAAACCAGACTAAATTTTTCTTCCGCTAGAAAGGCAAAAAGATTCAGAATAAACATGAACTTCAGCTAAGGGAAAATAAGAAAGTTATAATTCTGCCATGTGAGCTTTCCACATAGAGATTAGGCTCACAGTGAACATTTGGAATCATGTGGACACTGAAATGCCAGATGCTGCCCAATTACAAATCCGTCCATTTTCACTATGTTCCCAGTGGCTATTAGCTTNGATCATTACTATCTCTCCTGCCACTATGCACGGTCTACCACAGGGACCCAGACTTCTTCAGCTGTGTTCTTGCTTTTTCTCTCCTCTCATTCTGTATTTATTTATTTATAGTTTTTGTCTTTTTTTACTCTCTTCTTTTTCTTTATTTGTGGGCAAATCACAGCCTAAGTGAATAGGAAAAGGCAAAAAAAATCACAGTACATTTCCCTTGAGAAATGTCCTTTTAGAGTTGGAATATTTTTAATATTTGATAAAAATCACATTTCTCCCTTCCCAGTGTCACTCCTTACCAGTAAATGTTCCCACTCCTATAGCTCATTGTTGTATAATATCTTTGCTAATGACAGCAACAAACTGGGATTTCAGGAACAACCGGGATTTCAGACCTTCCTAGCACGTGACCTGCCAAGGTTTTCACTCCATTAAGTCTTAAGGAAACCCTTCAAATGTCACCTACTTAAAATGTTATTGTATCTGTGCCAGGTTAATATGTATATGCATCCATAAAGCCACAAATACTGCCTTTTTCATCCTCCCTCCTGTTATCCTCCTTGATTTACTAATCACCTTCTCACTTGTTTTCCTTTCCCTAAGTCAGCTTGTTTTCCTCCGTAGGGTATAATTTAACAGCTTGTTTGGTCCTTTTTTCTACCCTACTCATATATCAATGCCTTCTTGTTCCGGTCAGCAAATCTTCTGCCAAGTGTGTTCTTCCCACTCTTCATTAGAGTATTTGCTCTTCTGCCAGGAGCAATAGTTTAGAATCAGGCATCGTGGTCCAGAAGTCTAAATTCTGTTCCTTGACACCATCTACAGAGCCAGCTGTTCACTTTGCAGTTCCTTCTGAATCTTCCAAAGTCATGACCTTCACTTAGAAGAAATTGAACCAACACCTGGGTCCCACACACTTCAGTTTCTTACAAAGGTTTCTATTCTCCACACATTGTTCAAGGTCATTTCTGTTACTACTTTCAACAACCTTGAACTGAGAAGATAACTAACTAAATATAATATCTTTTTGAAAACATTATACATGTTACGTAAATTCCTACGAATTAATAAATGTCTGGTTGTCATATGTTCTTCAGCTTCATTGGTGAATTTTGATATATTAATTACTTTTTGTCTGCTTTTAAAGAGAATAATTTTTTAATCTATCATTAAAAATAGATGGGGCTCAATATTTGAATTGAAGAATTTCTTTGAAAAAATATTTTCATTTTATTTTCTGAGGTAAAAGAGAACTAATTTTGCACTGTTTCAAAGGCTTTTTAGATCCAAAATTAACCATTTATATATATATATATATATATATGTATGTATGTAAATTGTGTGTGTGTATCCAGGAGCATATCTACCACCGAATGAACATGAGAGCACATCTTACCCAAGCTAGTTCTCTCCATCCACCATGTGCATACCAGGGATCAACTATGTTTCAGGCTTAGTGGCAAAAAACTTCACCTGCTCCACCATCTCAAAGATCTCCAAAATCAAATCATAAATCTACATTTGTTGTGAAATATTACTTTAACTATTTAAAGATGTGTTGCATTTGTTCATGTTGCATTTGTTTACCTAGGCAAAGATGTGTTACACTTGTTTATGCTGCATGTGTTTAATTATGTCATGATGTATTGCTGTTTCACCTTGCCTGCCTAAGGAACATTATTAATCTAATAAAAAGATGAATGGCCAATAGCTAGGCAGTAGAGGGATAGGCAGGGCTGGTGGACAGAGATAATAAGTAGGAGCAGGAATCTATGCTCGAGAGAGAATGAGGGAAAAAGAGAGGGAGATGCGTGGGACTAGCCAGGCAGCGACCAGCCAACTAGACATGGAGTAGGACATACAGAGAGAAAGAAAGATAAAAGCCCTGAGGTAAAATGTAGATGAAGAGAAATAAGTTAAGTTGAAAGCTAGCAAGAAATGAGCCTAAGCTAAGGCCGAGCATCCAGAACTAATAATAAGTCTCTGTGTCATGATTTGGGAGCTGGTTGGCAGCCCAAAGAAAGCCTACTACAGCTACTCTCATCTACTCATACACTGTATTGTTCACTAATTGTATCCCTTTATTTAATCTATAAGATGAAGATCCTATAAAATAAAGAGACTTCAAGCTTAACTCAATTATTATTGAGTTGAGCTAAAAGATGAGATTGTCAGATTAACCGTTTAAAAAATACCATGGGTTTTTCAACCAAATGTTAAGTTATTTANTACAAATATGTTTAAATCACATGGGATACATTCCTAATTTAAAAATGCTTGTTCTTTATCTCAAATTCAAATATGCCCTTGGCATCTTGTATTTTTATTTACCAAAAACAAATTTTCCAAAGACANATTTCCACGTTATCAGTTCATCTGACCATGTGGAAATGGATGTAATGCAGAAGCTAGTTTGTAATTCTGCATTCTTTCCTGTTGTCCCGGGCTCATGGAACCTGTGGATCTAGAGAAGACATCCTGAGATTCTGTGTCCTTGTTCCTTGAGCATTTAAATGTNACAGTTCNGTGAAATGCATCTGATCTTCCCAGAAAGGGCTGTGAAAATCTCTCTTTATTCTGCCACTCTCAGCACCCTGTACTCTAGGGCATTCGACAGAGCCATGCCAACATTCTGGAATGTCTGTTTCCATGTGGGAAGTGCCTGAGAAGCTTTGAAACATCAAGCAGTAGGGTACAATCTTCGGCATTTGTTAACTACATGATGATTCAAATACACATTGGGAGCAGAAATCTTTTATANGGATATCAGGAGCATCCATACTCAGTTGTAGTTGAAAATTAAAATCACCTACAGAATTCTGAAAAATCACCATAACCCAGGCTAAGTTCATAGAAATAGCTGGGAGTGAGAAAAAAGTACCTTTTTTTTCTCTCTCTCTAAAATCTAGGTAAATTTTGGCACAGTAGAGAACTACTGGTCCAGACACAGATAACAATCTCAATGACCTCTCAACATCATAGAGCATCAATCATCAACATGTTCTCTACTCCTAAATGTTATACATGGATCTTATTTCATTTCTTCTNTAAGTCACTAAAAGAAGGGTTTTTAGTGATTTTAGACTGTGGATTTTGGATTACTGCAACTTTGGGGCAAAGGAAGAATTCCACATTTGAGGACAAAAACATTCAGTTTTGCTGAGATGCCCTTGTTCTCCAAGGTGATGGTCCACCCCACCATCTGTCTAACTTAATTACTCCCTAACTGTAGACATCCTGACCTATCAATTCCATTCACATATGTTGTATTTATCTAAGTTATATTATTATTAATAAAAAGATGGGATCCAGAAAATGGAACAAAACCTGATAAATCTAAAGAGTGGCAGAGAAAACAATCAGCTGACCCTACTTTCCATGGTTCCCATATCGAAACACCCAGGAATCTCTAAATCCCTCCCTACTACATCCTGTACATCTCTCTATCTGGCCCACTGGATCCTCCAACATCTCTATGGCTAACTCTGACCAGCTGAACATTGACTCCACCCTCAGATTCAAGGTTTAATTTTATTGTCAGTCTTGGAGTGTCTGTGTGAAAAAATCTCCCACAACATACATCTTTATGTAAGGCGAATTTGCCCTCTCCACACTAGAAACATTACATAGGAAAAAAGCTGTGAAGAATTTTTTCCCCACAAGTCTCTAAGCAAAAACAAATAGCGCAAAAAGCACAAAGGATGACATAAATATCCTTATCTCTAGTGCTGTATACACACTGAGCCTGAAGGAGGCAAAGATGTTAAAATCAACTTGAACTTTAAGTGACATTTTTTTCCAAAAGCAAGCACATAAATAACTGCTGCATAGATAGATAATTACAGAATGTAGTAATGAGATAATCCTCAACTGAATTCTCAAAGTAAATTTCAAGACAAATCTTAAATAAAGTTTCCCAAACACTTTCTTCTACAGAGCCAGAGGATATCCAAACTCTGATTTCCCAAGCAGTAGATTTCTATAAAACCAAAGTTTAGCAGGANTCCCCAAAGTCAGCCTAATGTTTGGCTGTGGGTCTCTGCGTCTGTTCCATCAGTTCCTGGATGAAGCCTATCTGATGACTATTGGGCTAGGCAGCAATTTATGAATATAGCAGAATATCTTTAGGCATCATTACATTGACATTTTTCTCCAGTCATGTTTGATTCTATCCTAGGTCTCTGGGTCATCTAGCCTGTGGGTCCCGGCACTCCAGGCAGTGTCAGGGGTGGGCTTATTCTCCTGGCATGAGTCTCAGGCTGGACCAGTCATTGATTGTCCACTCACAATCTCTGAGCCACCCTTACCCCAGCACATCTCATAGGCAGGACAGACTGTAGGTCAAAGGTTATGTGGCTGGGTTGGTGTCCCAATCCCTTCACTGGAAGTCTTACCTGGTCACAGTAGATGGCTAGTTGAGGTTATGTATCCTCTATTGCTAGGAATCTTAGCTGGGATCACCCTTGTAGATTCCTGGGAGTTTCTCTTATACCAAGTTTCTACCTGACCCCAAAATGTGCCCCCTTTCCAGTAGTCTCTTTGAGTATTCTCCCCNTCTATCCTCCCTACCTGATCCCTCATTTTTTTCATGGCTGNCTACCTCCAGGCCACCACAAAATCTCTTNTATTTCTCCTTCCCAGAGAGATCTGAACTTCCTGCCTTGAGCCCTTTTTGTTACTTAGCCTCTCTGGGGCTGTGGATTGTAGCNTGGCTATCTTTTACTTTACAGCTAATATCCACTTATAAGTGAATACATACCATGTTTGTCTTTCTGTGTCTGGGTTACCTCACTCAGGATGATTTTTTCTAGTTCTATTCATTTGCCTGCAAATTTCATGATGTCATTGTTTTTAACAGCTGNATAATACTCCATTGTGTAAATGTATCACATTTTCTTTACCCATTCTTTGGTTGAGGGACATTTAGGTTGTTTTCAGTTTCTGGCTATTATGAACAATGCTGCTATGAACATAGCTGAGCAAGTGTCCTTGTGGTAGGATTAAGCATCCTTTGGGTATATTCCCAAGAGTGGTATAGCTGGGTCTTGAGGTAGCTGGAGTCCCAATTTTCTGAAAAACTACCCTATTGATTTCCAAAGTGGTTGTACAGGTTTGTATTCCCACTAGTAATAAAGGAGCACTCCCCTTGATCTACATCCTCTCCAGCATGAGCTGTCACTTTTGTTTTTNATCTTAGCCATTCAGACAGCCCTGCTAAAGAGAGAGAGGAAGGACTGTAGGAGCCAGAGGTGTCACAAACTTCACAATAAAACCCACAGAATCAACTAACCTGGNCTCATAGGAGTACACAGAGACTGAACTGACAACCAGGAGCCTATATGGAACTGACCGAGGCCCTCTGCATATATGTTATAGTTGTGAAGCTTGGTCTTCTTGTGGAACTCCTAACAGTGGGAACAGGGGCTGTCTCTGACTCTTTCGCTGGCTCTTGGGACCCTATTCCTTATACTGTCTTGTCCAGTCTTACTACAAGAGGGGGTGCTTAGTCTTACTGCAACTTGACTTGCCATGTTTTGTTGATATCCATGGGAGGCCTGCTCTTTTCTGAATAGAATCAGAGGAGGAGTGGCTTTGGAGGGCAGAGGGGAAGGAATAGGAGAGGNACTGGGAGGTGAGGAGGAAGGGGAGATGTAAAATAAGTAAATAAATTTAAAATAAAAAAAGTTTAAAAATGGTCAGTGAGAGAATTAAAATACCAACAGAAAAGAAGATCTTATTTCTACGAATTTCTTATTTTTAGGCCATTTGCCTTGAACTTATTATTTTTGCCATATTTCTACTCTCCTTAATTATCTTTTGTGGTTTTAATATTTTTGTACAATTATTACACCCTCTCCAGCCTCATAAAATTGCCCATATTTTCAGTTTGTCCTATTTTCCAGTTACTCTCAAAGTGCTTTCCAATACTTTCTGCTAAACACATCATTTTTAAACCTAATGCATGATCTATTAATACAAGTTTGGGATAGTAAGTCTATTATAGGTTTTCATGTTAATTTGAAAGGAGAACATTGTTATTTGATGAAATTGCAATGTTCTGATATTGTATATCAATATATATATATATGTATGTATGTATGTATGTATCACTAGATTTATATTAATGAGATTATAATTGCTCTCAATTATTACTCCATATTGCCAAGGAACTAAACAAAGCTTACTGACATACAGTAACACATATGAATTTCACACATATGTATTAACTCAGTTTGGAGTACAGTTTGTTGTGGGTAGATCTAGGTTGCCAGGTGAGTCTAGTTTTGCTCCACCAGGGGCTATTCAAGGCAGCTCTTTTTGAGAGGAAATGCAGAAAGTCCATAGACTTTCTATACATGCCCAACTGGACAAAGTGTTCCTAGGTTTTGCTTTGTTTATATCACATCTACTAAAAATCTCTTTGTCCAAAGAAAATCCAAAGTCAAGAAGGAGTAGGGACTTCTAATAACAAGGTTATGGAAGATATCTAATAATATGTTGTGCATAATATAATAATATATGTTCCTACCATATCTTGGAAAGATTCAGTCTGAACGTTGGTAGCTATGAAAGTTTCTGTTGTTGTCTCTAAGCCTAATGGGAATCTTGAGTCTTTCTGTCTTTGTCTACTTCTTTTCTTATTGTTCCTCCAAAGGGAAGAAATAGTTGAAACACCACATACAGTAAAGTATAAAATTAGGTAGTTTGGGATATGAGAACAAACTTCCATTTTTAATCTTTAGCCAACTATATCTTAAACCTTAGACAACTTAATTTCTCTGTCTTGGGCTTCTCTTTTGTACAGCAGTGATAATAAAGCTAGCTACCTCATAGGCTTTGATGGAATGATGATGTTAAAAGCAAAAGCAAATTCTAACAAAGCTAACTACCTAATTGAGGGAAAGAAGAATAAATACACTTGGACCAGGTTAAATGTTTTTATCTTCCTTCACTTCATGTCCATAGCTACTTCTTTTCTAAGTAAACAGTCATCCTTTCTTTCCATACAGCTTCACTGAGAAAACTGATCCCATGGTGGTCCTCCAAGATGGTCAAAAAAGAGAAAAGCTGAAAAGGGCTTCTNAAGCAGCAAAAGCTCTTTTACTGAAAAGTAACAAAGCAATTCCTTTCCTTCATGATCTGTTCTCTTACATGGAAGAAGAATTATGCAAACATTCTCTAAACAACTTCTCTACATAACAAAAGTTGTGATAATTTGGGTACTGCCATTCAGCCAATATTTCTAAGCATTGTGCATATTTTATGATTCAGTTCTCTCAAAGTTCCTAGGAGCTGAATAATATTATCCATTTTACAAATGAAGAAAATTGAAATTTGATTAATTTGCCCAAGGACTCAGAGCTACCAAGTAGGTAAAGTTGCATTAAAACATGTCTGTTTGACTCCAAAATCTCTCTGAAACAATAATTTTAGAATTCTACCAAATTAAGCATGGCTCCTAATTATATTTCAGAGAAATAAGCACAAAATAGGTATAGAGTTGTCATATCTCAGATAATCTGAGTATGAAAAAGAAAAAAGTATGTTTGATGGGTTCAACAATTCAAAATATTAATCATATTTACTAAAGAGAACCAGGGTCAAATTTTCTTCTCAAATATTAGAATTTATATACATAGGGAACAGAATTTTAAAATTGAATTGTTTTTAAATAAGATTTTCTGAGCCTTAAAGTTTCCAGTGATGAGAATAAAAGGTTTGCAAGCCCTGAACAAAGTCTGAATNCTACATTTTTCANAAGAGACTAACAAGGCTAAGAAATGTTAACTCATCTGTCTNATATCATAAGAGTGAACCTGGGACTAAAATTCAGATCTCATAATTAAAGTCAATAATAATGATATGCTTACATTAAAAAACAAAAAACTACAAGGAGAGAAAGTCATTTCCTAAATGGTAAATTCAAAAGCTGTTCAACTAAGAGTTGTTTCCCAACTCTTGCTCATACCTCAAAATGTTTCTGAGATTATATTTTAAAATCTATCCTACCATGTAGGACCATGTATGTACATGCANCAGAACTCCAGTAACAAGACTNTAATTCCACTATCATCCTCTTTTACAATATGGTGATAGTATCTCNCAGATCACAAAGGGGGTGGGGTGGGCTATTCTGCCCATCCATTTTTTATTCCAACGGGAGGAAAGGTAATGTGGATTTCCTGGAGCATTTTTCAGACTGATTTGCTGACAANTGTAAGCCTCCATGTAAAATCTGAAATGATCATACTACACAGGTGAGGATAGTGATGGTTCCACTCTCTTTAGTTGGAGAGTGAAAGCAACTTCTAAGAATCTGTCACAAACAATGACATCTCTACATTAACTTTCCTAAAGAATGCATGACATCCATTCAGTTTCAAAAGACTGAAAATTCTTACTATTGTGTGGTTTATGTTTTCTATCTTATCCATTGGTAGGGTNTGCCAGCTATATTCAATGATATTCCAGTCTGTATGTGAAGTAGAAAACTATCATCTTAAAATAGCCACAATATTGTAGCTTATTAAAAACTAAGTGCATTTCCTTCTAAAACCTGAGACTTACAAAACTGACTGTAATCAATAGGCAATTACTTCTGCTACCTTGGAATATATTGACATTCATTTATTTAAAGATAATGTAACACATTTGTATTCATTGAGGTAGGCTCTGAATATGATTAAACAGGATGCCCATCTTATATTAANCAACCAAAGGAAAACATTGCAATCAGAGCTCTTGCATTGCTGAAAATTGTTCATATCAAATAGAGAAAATTGCATTATGGCTTATTTCCAACACAATTGTAAATTAGTATAAGGAAACAAAATCACAACTTGTACAACAAGACAGCAGAGCATTCACTCTGCAATAATGGGAGTTAGCCTCACCTACCAGGGTAAATGTCTCACAAGGAGCATCACTGAATAGTTAAAAGTGATTGCTCATTTATCTCCATTACAGTGAATGAATGCAGAAAGATGGCACAGCAATGGCTAAGGCTTATAACTGACGAGAATATAGTTAGTCACNATGCCTGAGAATAAACTGGTTTACTATTAAATTAAAAAATGTATTGGAGAGGTTAGAAAAACAGATGGAACCTAAAGATTCATCTTTAAAACAGAATTTTCTTCTTTTAAAGTAATAATTCTTTAAAGGATTTACCAAGTTATATAATCCAAAACTAATTACATAGATTCATATCTGGACACCAAAAGAAGAGATGATAGACAGATGTGATAGTACATAACTTATAAATACAAGAACCTAAGAAGTTGAGACAGAAAATTTCAAGTTCAGGGATAGCCTAGGCTACATAGAAAACCTGGGATTTAAAAACTTAAAAAATGATAATAGCATTAAGAACAAGCCAATCATTTTAACCTACTGTGACATGTTTACCCCTTACAAAGATAAACTTTGTTGAGAGGGATAAGAGAAAATAACATCACTCATCAAAAAAAAAAACAACCTTAAAAGAATTTTCTTACAAGTGTTCTAATTAATGGCCCTCCTAGAACTTCAGGGGAAAAAAAGCTGTTTTTATTCCATGCCACTCACAATGTTGCTTTCTCCCAACATTATTGGTATTTATCTCAAACACATTAAGGCTCCTCTGTTCTGAACCTNATTGCACTTCTAAGTGGGATTCCTCACATCAGAAGCAGCATCACTGGTAAATCAAATGAGTCATTTTCAGACAAACTATGAAGTTGCTAGAGAGATTAAAAATTACATTTTATCTACACTAAATAATTTNAAAAAATGTTCCACATATGGNTGACTTTCTACAATGATAATTTTACTTGGAGATATCAGGGAAAGAAAAATTTGTATTAGCATGTGGTTCCTATTTTTATTTACATACCTGGAAATCTTCATTCTTATCTTATTGAAAAAAATCATACAAGAGATTTAGAAATCAAATAGTATATTCCAGATAACTTCGGAGCATAGTGAATTAGGATGACTAGCAGCCCACCAGGTAATGTGTAAGGGATTATTAAGGAGGCTCTGTGATGACATTATCAAGTTTCAGTGCTTGGTCCCTCCTTTATCCCTTCCCATATTTACTGCATGTATGTGTAATTGGAGGTTTCTCTCTGTGCCGCCCGGTCCCACAGCCTCTTTCAAATAATCACTCAGAGGCTTATATTAACTATAAATGTTTGGCCAATGGCTTAGGCTTATTACCAACTAGCTCTTACATTTAAGGTAACCCATTTCTATTAATCTTTGTATCACCACATGGCCTGTGGCTTACCAGTGCTCTGGCGTGGTGCTCCTTCTNCATCTGCTGACNTCTCCTCTGACTCTGCCCTTCTTCATCTCCATCTTCAGTTTGAATGTACCACCTAACCTTATTCTGCCTTGACATTGGCCAAACAGCTTTACTTATCAACCAATAAGAGCAACACATATTCACAGGGTACAGAAAGACATCCCACAGCATATATGTACATTCTTGCCAATTTTTTTTCCCCATAAGTACCTAACTAAGGGGAAAATGGATAAAAAAAAAAACCACAATGTTAGTGATATGATGATGATGATATTATGAATATGGTTCATTTCTCTTTATTCTGGATTGAGAGAGTATGTGCCTTTCCTCTTCTGCTTATCAGGATGTGCCTAAGCCCAAAAAGGGTAGGTCTAGCCATAGTTATTGTACCTGCTCACATCTGCCTAGCTACATAACTCTGCCACATTCATCACTAGAAAAATTGTTTAACTAACATTTACAACTTCATTCACTTAAAAAAGTATCATTTACATTTATAGGAATAAGTTTAAATATAGGTATAATTCCATCATCATTTTGGCCTTTTAACATTTTTTTTAGGTATAGAGCACTTGGCAGTTTGATTAAGAATAGCTTGCACAGGCTGATATATTTAAATGCTTCGTGATCAGGAAATGGCACTACTTGAGAGGGGTTAGGAGGTGTGGCCTTGGTTGAGTAGGTGTGGCCTTGTTGGAGAAAGTATGTCACTGGAACTGGGCATTTGAGTTTCAAAATCTTAAGCCAGGCCCAGTTTCTCTCTTCCTGCTACCAGTGGATTGAATGTAGAAGTTTCAGCTACTTCTCCAGTACCATGTCTGCCTGTGTGCTGTCATGCTTCCTGTCATGATGACAATAGACTAAACTTCTGAAACTGTAAGCAAGCCCCACTTAAATATTTTTCTTTATAAGAGTTGCTATGGTCATGGTGTTTACTCACAGCAATAGAACACTGACTAAGACAGAGCATCAGTTCAAAGGCTCAAAAATGAACTACAACATCCCCAGTNTATTTCTTCACTGATTCCTTATTGCTGACCTGGNCTGTCTTTTCAAGCAAAAAGTAACATCATTTCAAAGAGGGAGGACTTGTTGATAGCAAGTTCATTCTTTCAACAGAAAAAACAAATAACTGTAAATAATATGATACATATATGAATATATATACAAATCTATATATTTGTAAATTTATGTAAACATTATAATTTTTCTATATATTTTATATACTACTTCCATATATGTGTATATACTTGTGTGTGTGATTATAAATGAAAAGCTTTTCTTTATCTTCACAAGAAAAAAGGGAATATTTAATCCAAAATTGACATAGTTAAAAAGAAACATTCTAAGTATTTCATAAAACAAGCCTCCAGCACTATTTTACTACNTTAGCCTGTTTTAACTTGCTTGTCTACTTAGAGTTATGAACCTTTACCTCCCTATTAGCACTGTCACTTCCAGAGTCATCAATATAGGAAAAGCTTTTCATTTGGACAAGTGTCATTCCCAAATCACAGGGCCATGCTGGAGTGTAGCCTCTACTTTCAGCCAAGTTCTGTCACTAAACCAGAAACAGACTTCTCCGTTCATAGGCCAGCCCCTTCCCACTGCTTCTGCTGCATCAGGACTTGAGACAGATTGGATCCAATGATTGCATCAGCACAGATGTCCACACTTGCCACAGCCACAAACAGAAGCATCAAAGCTTACTTCAAGGATTATAACTCTGTGAATTAGATTCTGTTACCTGAGGATCCACCTCAAAATCTGTTTTTTTCTTTGGGCACAGGGCCCTATTACTAGCTACAAAGTGACTGGCAATTGTTAGCTCCCAGAATAGGAAGGGTCAGCTTTCTCTAATAGTGAAGCCCCTGGCNATTAGACCATGTTTTGGTGGAATACCACACAACCAAAAATATTTGGGGAAGAAAAAAATTGGTCTTGGTGGGTTCTTTGTTTGCTTGTTTTGCTATTTTTTAAAGGACACAAAGGCAAGAAAATAGGGAAGTGTGGTAGATATTGGAAGATTTGGGGATAGTGAATATGATCAAAACATGTTATGTGAGACTCAAACACATACACATCTGTTTCCTCTGTNAGTGAGTGCTCTGTATTTTCCTATTGCTTCCTATTACTGTTCCTCTGCCCCACTGAAAGGAACATTTTTCTTTTTTCCCTACTTCATTCCAGCTTATTAATTAGCCNTCCTATAAAAACAGAAATTGGTGATTCTTATTGCATTTATTAAATAGTTTTATTCTCTAAAAGTTGAAGGTTGGAAAGTTTTATAATTTTCTAGGAAACTATCAATTTATTTTGCATGCCTTAGCTAACTTATAATAAGGAACAATCTTCCCACTATTTCCTAGCCCTGCTGCTTGTAGATGAAATGCTAGCTCCTATTGTGACCTGATAGCCACAGGTCTTTTTTTTTTACATATTTTTTTAGAAGAATATAAAAATTCCATTTAGCATTAGAAGCAAAACCNCCTAACAACTGAATTTTTCTGTATATGTTTTGCATTGGGTATGTCAAGAGANAAATGCTAAGTTATTCAAGTACAAACTTACAAATAAATATCAATGGAAATAAAATTCCACTCCCTAAATATGCTGCAAGGATAATTGTGTAAACATAAAATTCTAAAAGTTTTAGGGCAACGTTTCTGTTATTTAAATAGATGTTTTTCATCATATAAGGAAAGATGTGCTCATGAATAAATTGTATCCACATTGTATTACCATGGCTTTGTGTGCAACCCAGCCAGTTTAATAAAACTTACACAATAGAAAACAAAACCTGAAAATATTTTGTAGGAAGAACAGTGTCTGCTCTGAGAGTCTAGTCTTATCTCTGCCGAGGCCCACCTGAAGCTTCAGCTCACCTTTTATTGCTCCATAATTACTTTGATCCAGTGAGTTTTCTGGAATTAAACATTTTTAAACAGTTGTGTNGTGTTCCTTTCAGTTTCATTTCAGCCTGTTGGCAGTACACAGTCTCCTCTTTTGTGACACAGGGCTTACTAAGGACCTTGCTCAGATTTGACCCAGGAAAGGTAATTGTCAACCAGGGTAGCTGCACCTGACCCTTATCAAGGGAAGAGCACTCCACAGCTGAAAGAGCCCAGTCTGTGTGTCTGGATATCTTGTCAACTTTCTATTGGGAAATGACCTTGTACAAGTGCTTCCCTTATCTGGTTCTGACTTTCCTAACCTAGAAAACAAAGATCTTGATTTACACAATACAGGATTAAATGTCAGGTATGATCCACTTACTGAAGTTCCACTCTCCATGAAAGTGAAAAGCAACTGTTGTCATAAACATCATCCAAAGAAGTCAATACTCACAGAAGCATACCACCGCATTGAATGGTGTAAGAGGTAATAAAATTCCCTTGTGAATCAACAACAATTTCCAAAAGGTGAATGTACCAGGAGTCATTATAGATAAAGGTTGAACAGTGAGAAGGGAGGTAAGGTGTTGGGGACTGAGGAACAAGTGTGGAGGTTAAGAGGTGTAGGAAAATATTTTAAGACAGGAGCAGCTAAGATCAAAAACACTGAGGACAGCTTATTTTGGAGAGGATGTGAATCGAGAGGAACATTCCTCCACTGCTAGTGGGAGTGCAAACTTGTACAGCCACTTTGGAAATCAGTGTGGTGGTTTCTCAGAAAATTGGGAGTCAATCTACCTCAGGACCCAGCAATACCACTACTGGGCATATACTCAAGGAACGCTCAATCATACCCCAAGGACACATGCTCAACTATGTTCATAGCAGCATTGTTCATAATAGNCAGAACCTGGAAACAACCTAGATGCCCTTCAACTGAAGAATGGATAAAGAAAATGTGGCACATATACACAATGGAATACTACTCTCAGCAGTAAAAAACAATGACATCATGAAATTTGCAGGCAAATGGATAGAACTAGAAAATACCATCCTGAGTGAGGTAACCCAGACTCAGAAAGACAAACATGGTATTTACTCACTCATAAGTAGATACTAGATGTAAAGCAAAGGATAATCAGACTACAACCTACAGCTCCAGAGAGGCTAGCAAACAAGGAGGACCCTAAGAGGGACACATGAATAGCCCTGGGAAGGGGAAATAGATGAGATCTCCATGAGTAAACTGGGGGCAAGCAGAGGCAATAGAGGGTAGCGGATGGGGGATGAGAACATAAGGNAATGGGATGGTCNAGCTGGAACAGGGACGGGATGGAAGAGCAATGAAAGAGATACCATGATAGAGGGAGACACCATGGGGATAGGGAGAAACTGGGTGCTAGAGAAGTTCCCAGAAATCCACAAGGATGACCCCACCTTAGACTACTAGCTATAGCTGACAGAGTGCCTGAACTAGCCTACCCCAGTAATCAGATTAGTGAATACCCTGTCATCATAGAGCCTTCATCCAGTAACTGATGGAAGCAGATGCAGAGATCCACAGCCAAGCACCAGGCCGAGCTCCAGGAATCCAGTTGAAGAGAGAGAAGAGGGATTCTATGAGCAAGGGTCATCAAGATGATGATGGGGAAACGGAGAGAGACAACCAAACCAAATTAGTGGGAACTCATGAACTGTGGACCAATAGCTGTGGAGCCTCCATNCAACTGGACTAGGCCCTCTGCATAGGNGAGACAGTTATGTACTTTGATCTGCTTAAGGACCCCAAGTCAGTGGGATCTGGATCCATCCCTAGGACATGAATGGGCTTTTTGAAGCCCACTGCCTATGGTGGAACAACTTACACAGCCTTGGTGCAGGGGGAGGGGCTTGGACCTGCCTCAACTGAGTGTATCAGGNTCTGCTGACTCCCCATGGGAGTTCTTGCCTTGGAGGAGGTGGAAATGGGGGTTTGGACGGGGAAGAAGGCTGGAGGGATGAGGAGGGAGGGGTGGGGATCTGTGGTTG
>LZPO01044668.1:63524-87112 GCA_001675575.1 Neotoma lepida
CAAGAGTTTCCTCCCTTCAGGGAGGTAGAAAATGAGGCAGCTGGGCTGGAATGGTCTCCTCAGGCTCATTTGTGCTAAGATCACCTTGGCAGGAGAGACTAGCCACCTATAGTGGTCCAAGTTCTTGGGTCCACAGGAAGAACCCAGTCACATGTTGGTCCCTTTATCATCTCTTACTTCATGATCCAATAGCTTCCAAATGTTTCCCCAGAACTCACTAGCAAGCGCCAGTTAAACCACAGATTGCTCGTCCCCAAGTGTTTTTTATTTGTTTTACATGTGGCTTTTCCTCTAGTATTGCCATGATGAAGAAGGCACCCCCATCCAAAGAAGCTAGACATGGCATCAACAAGTCACTCTCAGCTGAACCCCATGAATGCCTATAGCTTTTAGTACTTGAATTTGCCTCACTTCTGTGATGGTAACACACATGTAAATATAAATGCTCTGGCAGTTACACCAATTGTTTCTCGTTCTCTAAATATCTTCATTGGACCTGTTGAATTAATCCATTCTGTTTCTACTCATCACACATGAAACATTTTTCTCTAAAAATAAT
The DNA here is from genome assembly GCA_001675575.1 of Neotoma lepida. Taxonomy (NCBI): domain Eukaryota; kingdom Metazoa; phylum Chordata; class Mammalia; order Rodentia; family Cricetidae; genus Neotoma; species Neotoma lepida. Next base: position 64,084 of record LZPO01044668.1, read on the forward strand.
ATATATTTTATTTGTAATGTTAGGGAACAAACCCAGGGTCTTGTGTGAGACATGTTCTCTACTCATGAGATATCTGCACATCCCGATACCATTTCAAAAGTAGTGCTCAGTGAGGACAAGTGTTCACTTAGGCCTACAGGGAATCAGACACATTTTTATGTCATGACAGAAATCTAGAACAAATCTGCATTTGAAGAAATTTTCATTAGTAGCTACAAAGGTCATAAGTAGAAGTTGATAAATGAGTTCAGAGGGAAAACAGGTGGCTGACTGTCCCAGCCTTCTCATAGAAAATAGGAAGGATCTATTGAGGCTGGAATGATGGTATGAAAATGACAAGGTGGAATTCTAACCTCTGAGCACAAATAAATGTTGGAACCACTTAATCATGAACTACATTGGAATTAGGAGTAATGAAGAAATGTAAAATTACATCTCAAAAGGCCTAAGGATGGCCAGGTCCTCCCGTAAGGCAACAGGAGAGAAATGGTTAGGAAAGCCAGAATGGGCAGGCAGGGATTCAACACTCAATCTTACTTCCCAAAATTTATAGTGTATTTCCTCAGTGCAAGGCCGTGTGTTATACCTTAACAACGTCACCATGACTCACACATTGTACCTTTCTTCTTGTAGCTTGCAAGCTCTTAGCATATGATGAAGCGATCGTTGCTGTTGTTCAGTTACTATTCAGGACAGAACAGTCTGATGCTTAAATGTGGGGAAATGGGAGGTGAAAAGCAATACAATTCAATGATAACTGTTCTCGGTGAATTTTATTTGAGGTATTCATAAGAAAATCCAAATATTTTTTAGCAGTTTTCTGCCAGACTCTTCACATGCACTCTGTATTCAAGTCACACAGGCGCACTAGAAGAAAGCCATTGTCCCATTGCATAAATCTAGAATGCACAAGTCAAACACATCAAACTGACCCCGGTGGTAAACAGCTAAATAGCAAAGTGGAAATATACCTCAGAGACCTTGCTCTGAACATTTGACTTAAGAAATGTTTTACTCTGAAGNAGTCTACTTCAGTACTCTGCGGCAAATTGTCCACTTGAAGTACTACCAATTCTTCTTTCTGGCTGCTTTTAACACAGGTAAAGGCACAATTATGTTTGCCAACATAGCCTTCAATCTCATTCCACATTGGTAAGGACATATGTTTTCAAAACCTCATCACAAGAACAGTGACTTTCTATACCTCCTGTGCCTTGTTTCCTACTGATGTNAGCCTACGGTATCTTTATACTGAGGCACAACCGGCATCCCTTTGCAATCCTTTGTACAGATGTCACTACATTGCCCCATTCCATATATAGTCAGTCCACATTCTTTTTCAACCCTTGTCTTCACTCTTGCTTATTGTTACACCCAAGTCCTCTCTGACACTGGTTATTGACGAGCATCTGTCATGACCTTCCCTGCCTGTTCCCTGTGGCCCTTTGTCTCAACCTTTCATTTCCATGTCTTGACCTTTTTAATTCCCTCACCTGCTTGCAGTTTCCCCATTTGNGATTTTTCTTATTTATTGACTTCCTCAAGATTCTGTTCTTTCTTGAGCTAAATAATTATTAAGTTGATGGCATTTTTGTGCCAACTCTAATATAGCCAGGCTCTAGTTATAATCTATAAGTTATATGTGGAAAGAACTCTGAGCTAGAAAACATCAGGTAAATTTGTACCAGAAAAAACACCTGTTATAAGACTTGGGACTCATAAACAAAAAACAGAGACCATGTTCTACATCATACAAAAAAATAGAAGCAAAATACAACTATTAGACATTATTTTGCTATGCCTATGAGATCTAAGGATCATTGATTTGAAATAATAAAGCACATAAAATGGAAATCTTTGGGGAATTTAAGAAAATTTGTCAAATGTTTCATGACAAGTATGTGTTTTATAATTTCTAAGAATTGACTTTATAATCACTTTTAGCTTTCAAAGTCAGGAGCTTGGTTGGTCCCACTGTACATTAAATCCCATTAATGTTAATGGTAAAACATAATGAGCCTCACAATGTGGGGGAGGGGTGAAGAAGAGTCAAACAGAGAAGATGCCTTAATTTTCTGCTGCCTCTAAATTAGCAAAATCTACCATATGGTTATAGCAATCCAAGTTCCCATACATTCTATTCAATTCTCCAATGGCCATTTTTCATATGGAAGTCATTTGATCAATGCTGACTATGCATCTAAACATTTATCCTTTAGTTCTCTCACATTCACTCTAGTTCTGAGAAGAGTTTTATATTAAAAATCCATAGGATACAAGGGCTATGCTATCATGACCATGGTTTTGAACAGAAGTCCAGCAACAAGAGAACATATGGACACCTAAAAATAATTGAGGGGTTGCTTTATAACACAGGCCCTCCTAACTGTCTCTCCACCGGCAGTTTTTTTCTACTCAAATATTGCTTCATGTGCACAGTAAAATAAGATGGGCCTCGGACTCTCAACCCCAGAGAAGCCCTCATTTGTCCCTGTTTGGGGGAATCCCATCTTGCCACATGAAAAGATGCTTCCTTCCTTTTCAGGTGTATCATAGGGTTCTTGAAACCTTTTTTTCCCACTCAATCAATTGTCCCCTCAGAAGAAGAGTGGCTCTCATCAAAGTGTGCAAATGGGAGAAGAGTGACTGCCCATGTGTACCCTCAACATCCTTTTAGCTCTTTAAACCATGAAAAATATGTCTTCTCCCACCCCTGTTCTTAGTAATTAGTATTCCTGAGTCCGCAGCCCAAAAATGTAATCCTGTATCAGCAAAGTGGGTGGTATTTGTGAACTTTTAAATGTCAATGATCTAGCTTCATCCAGAGCGTACTGGATCTGAAACCCTGGAGTTAGAGCCCAGAAAATTTAAGTNCTCCAGGGGATTCATATGCACTCTAGTGTTTAAAAAGAGGCTCTTCAGAGATAACATTGACATGCAGATGGATAAGCTGGGGCTGTTGATCCACACGTTGTGATTCTGAGATGGGGACATCATTCTGTGTGTGTATGACAAGGTCGCAGGCTTGATGTTTGAACCTCACACATTTTCAGCCTTGACNGATTTTAGTCATCAGTTGGAAAGGTTTCGATCACTAATGATTGGACACACACACACCATTTTCATCCATGTTGTCAGAATAAAAGTCTCGTTCTTTATAGCTAAATAATTGTCCCATCGTATGCATAATGTTCAGAGATGGACACTAGTTGCCTCTATTCATTTGCTATTGTGAATAGTGCTTNCATAGAAAGAGGGGTCACTCTGCCACTTTGACTTCCTTTCATTTGGATATATATCCAGGAATAGGATTAATGGACTAATTGTTAAGGAACCTCCGTGTGTTTTCCATAATGGTAATACTAATTAACACCATGACAAAAGTGTAAAACTATCCAATTTTCTTCATATCCTCCCCAGTACTCATTGTCATGTTTATGACAGCCATTCTTACTAGAGTGAGGCGTTCTTGCCTTGTGCTGTGACTTACATTTCCCTCTGAATTCCCCGTTTTTAATCAGGTTATTTGTTTTCTGCCTTTGACTTCTGGAGTTCCTCATACATTTTGATGACCTTCTCCTTATCAGATGCATAGCTTGCAAATATATTCTCTTGTTCTGTGGGTTGTGTCTTCCCTCTGCTAATCAATTCCTTCACTGTGTACAAGCTTTCTTCATTTGATAAATTCCCATTTGTTTGTGTTTATTTACTTCTCTGTGCTTTTGGAGTCATGTCCCAGAACACCTCATCTTTTCCAATGTCCTAAGCAATGGCCAATGTATGTTTTTCGTGTTCTTAAACTTTCAGATACTGTCTTTGTGTCTTTGATCCATTTGGAGTTTAGTTGGGTAACCGGTGCGAGATGAGCGAGCTTCATTCTACACATGAATGCCCAATCTCCCTAGTGGTTCTCCTAATGACTCTGTATGTCAATACTCTGCTCTTAAAAACTATTCTGCTTAAGTAGACTGGGTTCTGTTGATTGTTGCTTGTATCTAAGCATAATGCCAAACACAAGAAGCAAATAACTTAATACAAACCAAACAATAGCCATGTTAAATATTCCAATGAGAGACTCCAGCACAATTGTTTTGTTTCTGTCATGTAACAAACTCTGCTATTGGTGAAGAGGTCTAGGGATGTTCTTTTTCCTAAGTCCTGGGAAAGTGAGGTAATAAATTTATGTAATAAATGACAAANAAAATCTCTTATGCAATCTAGTCAATGTCATGATGGAAAGCTCTACTTTTAAACAGAAATAAGAAAAAGAGTACAGTGATAATTGTAGCAACAAACCCTATGTACTTTACATATGAGAATCATATTAAACTACATCACACCAAGACTCATCATATATATGATAAAACAAAAGGTAGAATAGTAAATTACTTTAATATGATAAGTAGTTTGATATTTTTTATTTTATTGGTGTGTGTGTGTGTGTGTGTGTGTGTGTGTGTGTGTGTGTGCACGTTTATGTAGGCATACATGCACCATTGTGTGTATATGGATGTCAAAGGACAACTTTTGGAAATCAGCCCTTTCCTTCTATCATGTGGGTCTCAGGGATTGAANTCAGGTGTCAGGCTTGGTGGCAAGCACCTTTACGCACTGAGTCATCTTGCCAATGAAAGACAACAATTAATTTTAAATCAATAGGGTCAATGTTTTTCTTCTTAATTACCATGTGGTATAAGCTCTCTGAGGTTAAAAATAAATTGTAAAACCAGAGTTAATTATGTATGGTTGTTCAGATGCCTACTCACGACATCATTCATAAATGAAAACTGTAGCTTTTTTGACCTACAAGATTATCTAGATATACATACATACAGTGGTATGTCAGAGATGCAATGAGAAACAAAATAACCAACCTGAATGCATCCTTAGCATCATAGTAGAACAATACTATTCATAGTACATACATCCCAGTTGAGATTGGGAGCAAGCCACTAGTAACTTTCTTTCCCAAGTACTATATTTCCCATAAGGCATTTATTCTCCAAANTCTCATTCATTAAGTACTGCTTTTATTCACTTATAAATTTCTTCTTTTAAAAAATATGGAAGTTTCACAGTGAAAGGCTTAATGCTAAAGACATCAAAAGCAAAAACCAACCAATGTATAAGGCAGGAAGAATCCATGGAGAGGTTGGTGCTCACTCAGATGTGTCTTCTTGGAAATATCTCCTCAGAAGTGTCTTTCAAGGTACTATGGGAAACACACAAAAATAGTTATGCATGGTTTATGGATTCACATGACGTTTAGTCTGATAGGAAAAATGCAAGTGAAAATAATTGCAATTACAGTGAGAAATAAGTGCCACAAAAAATAAAATTTTTGTCTAGGGGAGTGGTGGAGCCCTTGCTAGCAAGCAAGGGTAAGAGGTTTGACTCTGAGCACCTCCAAAAAACAAAAACAAGGAAACAACAACAAAAAAAAGCTAATTTTTTTTAAAGAAACAGAGAGAGGTGTTGTAGGAGGGGGGTGGTGGGAAATGTAGGGGGTGAGAGAGAGAGAGAAAGAGAGACAGATAAGGATGGAAGGAAGGAGAAGGAGAGGAAGGGACAAGGAGAGAGAGAGAGAGAATGTTCCAGAAAAGTGCAAGTCAGCAAAGCAAAACTGTACAGAGAGAGCATCCGAGGTGGAAGGAGCAAGACAAGGAAAAGCTAAAAAGAACCAAAACTTTGGAGACTACGCATAAAACATGAAGGCAAAGCCTAGGCTCGCCTTCCTGGCAGCCCAGTGAAGGGCAGAAGGGACATAGAAATGCAGCTTGATGTGGGAATGCATTCAGTTCCTGGCTCCAGAGTCAGATGTAATTCTGGAGGCTGAGATCATGCCATCCAGGTGCAGAGATGCTGAGTTCTGGGGGTTTTTTGGCCATGGCATGTGCTCACTCAGCAGTGCCAACCACATCATTATTNATCATGACATATCTTCAATGTTAGTAGAGTTAGTGAGGTGGACAAATGAAACGGTCCTCAGTAAATGGATACATTTACATCTCAGTCCTTACGTCTCACATTTATTCTCTGTGACAGTTAGAGTTTTGAAGACTATCTGACATGCATGAGGCTTCCCAACACGTTAATTTGATAGGTGATGAATTTAAATGATCCCATGTGCTCAAAATAAAGAGCTAACTGTTCTAAATGCATACTTCCATAAACATAAATTTGTATTTTTTTNATTTCTGTGCCCAGCATGATACTGTTAGAATGAAGTTGTTTTATACATCATTAAATAATAATATTTATCCTGCAGAGTTAAGCCATATTAATTGCACTTCTCATTTTTCTTTTGAAACAATGCAAAAAAATATTTATAATCATTTAATGTTGTTGGGTATCATATCCAAATTCAGTTGGTGTCTCAGATCATATTAACCATCTATTTTCATTGCTTGAATAATAAACCTTTAGGTGCCTGTCAATTTAATTCAGTTCTTTTTTGGGGGACACCTCTAGTTGTCTGTAATGTGTGGAAAGGGTGTTTTTTAAATACTCTTTAAATTGTGTTAAAGTAAACATGGTTGGGGGTCACCAAAACANGAGGAACTNTATTAGGGTCGCAGCATTAGGAAGATTGAGGACCATTGCATAGGATTAACATCTGTCTATGCCTCTTATTCTGTTTTGTTTTGTCTGTTTTCAGAGTTAAATCCAAGTCAAAGTTCAGATGCAGCTGTGGAAGGAGGTGACTGTACTTTCATAATTAGCAGGGCACAGCTCAAGCCTCATTAAAACACAGGTGGTCAGCATCATGTATTCCAAATGTGAGCTGATCTGTGCTGACCATACATGAATTATAAGCCCACATGCTAAGCACAAGGCTTGTAGCAAAGTGTTATTTATGCCCCTTAAATTTAAGGACACTTTGGCCTGGAAGTCAGCCGAATTATGCTTTGTCCCAATTTGGCCATCAAATATGTAAAATATCTTCACTACTCCAGTCCTTCCGTGTGAAATGGTTTTGACATTAAGGTAACTAGCTGCAATGCTGTAACACNGAAAATACATTAAAGATGTGTTTCTAGACACGTTGCTCCAATAGCACTCACTGTGGGCCTGCCGACAGCTACCGTGTAAATGCAAAAGGCAAGAGGCTCACAGCAAATGTGTTCCTCACGGCAGCCTGGCATGGTTTAACTAAAATTGCCATGACCTATGCTCTGGACCCTAATTTACAGGCTTCCAAACTCTTCTCTGACAAGAGGGTGACACTAGTACTTTACAAATAAATTTAATATCTTTGGCTGGAGAAGTTAGTTTAGTCCATGATATAAATGGAAATGATTTTTAAAAAACAGGAAAGGAAAAGCCTGCTATTGGCAATAATGAGCAGAGCAATACAAATATGGCAGGACAAATCAAATTTGGTTGTAAAATGAAAACATTTTATAAGCCTGGTGAGGAGGCTTCAGTTGTTTGTGTATGCAATGTCACTCTCATTAGCAAAGGTTATCTTGCTGCTCCAGTCTGTAGTTTCTTATTAAGAGAACGCAAAGTGAATATACATACTAAATTAAACATTTCACNTCTTCAGGGCCATATCTGACAACTGTGTTTATCCACGCATTCACTCAATTCAACAGTCATTTATTAAGCATTGCTGTATAGAAGGCAGCTTCATTTGGGATAGCATAGGAAAAGTCAATACTTTCAGAAGCAGATTTACATGTTTTATTGAATCATGAAAGTATAGNTTGCAAAGAAGATAAATAATAGCACTCATATATTTGGCTGAGTCAGAAGGTTCTTCATTCAGAATACATGTGCACTGTGTGTTTCACTCTTTCTAAATGCTGCAATGCCTGCTACATGGGGAATAGTGGAAGCTCCTGGAGTTCCATTCTTTGGTTGCTGTTGCCCAAATATGACAGGTTACAGACCAGAATAATGATGCTTGCTTTTCATTCTTGGGTTTCAGGGTTTTCATTCCATCTAGTCTAAGATCTGAAGCTCTGGGTTCAAAATCCAAGAAGTCCCAGATTAAGGCAGTGGNTGGGGAAGGTATTTGGCTAGTAGGTGCTGAGNTGGGGGGCGTCTGACTCTGGAGTTGTCTTAATCTGGATGCAGGGCCTGGCTGCATAAAAGTCAACAGAGGCAGAGCTCGGGGTATCCTGGCTCTGGCCATAAATGGCTGGGAGTCTAAATGGGATAGAGGTGGGCTGGGAGGAAAGCCAAGGCAGGCCATCATCAGTGGGTCTAAGAGTACTCTGGAGAGACCAGAACAGAAGAAGGGAAGGAGGGCACAGTTAGCCTACCTGGGTTCCAGATAATTGTGGCAACTTTGGGGTCTCTGGTAGAAAATGGATCTGTGGGTCATTGGGAAGCACAGGGGAACGAAGATGGACTAGGAGGAATCACTGAAGGGGACAGCAAAGAACTAGGCAGACCCCGGGTCTTCACTACAAGGCTGAGTCCCAAGGAAATGCAGGTGGGCTGAGAGGAAGGAGCTTCTGTACAACTGATTTATAATAGTCCCAACTTGGAACAATCCAAATGTCCCTGAACCACCAAGTGAATAAACAAATGGCATGTTCCTGCAGTGAATTCTTCCTCAACAGTTCGAGGGATAATACTCTCAACTGTTGTTGTTTGTTTTTGCTCTTTTGGGGGGCCCACCGCCCAGCTCCCAAATAAATCACACACAGAGGCTTATTCTTAATTATAAATGACCAATCTGAGCTTGGCTTCTTTCTTGCCAGCTTTTCTTAACTGTGTGACTGGGTGGCTGGCCCCTAGCATCCTCCTCTCCTTGTTCTCGTGCTCTTTCTTCTTTTCCTCCTAGATTTCTCCTTCTATTTATTCTCTATGCCTGCCAGCCCCANCTATCCTTTTTCCTGCCTTGCTATTGGCCATTCAGCGCTTTGTTAGACCATCAGGTGTTTTAGACAGGCAAAGTAACACAGCTTCACAGAGTTAAACAATAGCAGCATAAAAGAATGCAACACATCTTTGCATCCTTAAACAAATGTTCCACAGCATAAATGTAACAAATGTAATACATCTTAAAATAATATTCTACAACACTCGATGTTTACCCCAACATGGACAAACACATTCTGCAGAGTGAAAGAAGCCAGACAGTTAAGACCATATATTGCATGATTCTACTTATATGAGATTTCCGTACAAGGCAGACCTAGAGAGGCAGAAATCAAATTAGTGGTTACCTGGAGCTGCAGATAAGAACAGAACTGGCTGGATATCAGCGAAAGAGAGTTTTTTAGTTGATGGAAGTGCCCCCAATGATGGCTGCACAACAGTATAAGTTTACTAAAAATAAGAAATCATACATTTAAATCAATAAAACACATGCCTCATATACTGCTAGACTTAATAATAGCGCCTGTCTGCTTTGAAGAGCAGGATTTTTGAGGTCTTTGTCTGCTAAAATTGGGATCCTGCTCCCATATAAAAGAAAGATAAGAACAAGACTAACCATAGATACATTTAGAGAAGATGGTGGGGCTCGAGAGGAGCAGAAAGAAAAACTTCTGTTCTTGTCCTGGGGGGAAATGTTGAAATACTTTTTAGAAATGTATGAAATCATTTTCAAAACACTAATTTTTAACTTTTAGCATGCTTTCACTATGACTNGAAAATTCTTTCTCTGATATTACTACTGCAAAATTGAACATTGCATCTTGAAATTCTCCTGCTACGATTCTACTTATTATTGTTCACTGTTGACATTAAACACTAGAAAGATTATGCAACCATTAGATAAAACAAAACAGAATGTTTCTTTATCATCTTCTTCATGTCATCCTAAAGAGGTAAAACTCCACTACTGGTGACAAAAGAATAGTCTGTCAATATTGGTGAGAAACTGCCATGTTTCCTTACTTCATATGAAACATATTGTTTTAAAATATCTTCTCCCGGGAATAATCTCATGTCTGAAATAATAGTAACTTTTGGCATTTCTGTGGAGCATTCTAATTGCAAAGCATTTTCATTTGCAATCTTTGCTTGTACCGGAGAAATGTGAAACACTTCATCTCCAATTGCCATGATGGAACTGGATACTAAGAAAGGGAGCAAGGCTGTGGACCTGGTGCTCCCCTCCTCATGTGGCTATTCCCTCACTGTGATGTCTGATGGCTTCCCACATTGTCATGTGATCTGACTCACTGGAAGGATGAACTTCACTTGAAGTTTAAAACTAGTGAATAAAATCTTTGCTTTGAAAAAAANCTCCTAAATATAAAAATGAGAAATGAATAAAAGGCTTAATACTAACCTCATAATTTTTAAACTACTTACATATTCATACATGAGCATAATGTGACTTAAGATTGTTAGATTGTATAAAGAAGGAAAATTAAAATATCACCTTAGATGCTATTACATGGTAAGAAGACTTGAAGAGGCTTTTTTTCCGTAAGTACCTAAGATCACAAGGAGGCTTATTCCGAGAGGGTATAGAAAGGGCTTTTTAATCTTAACAATTAAATTTTAAAAAGACATAAAGTTCCTGAGAAACACCAATGATGTAGAGAGCTTGGAATGTTGGAATGAAAGAGCCAACTCTTGGGCTATCTTAGGCCCTTAAAAGTCATTTATTGCCACCCCAGTACATAACTTAACATCTCTGTGATCATTCTGTCACTATTTCAGAATGTACAAACAGACCTCTAGCTTCTGACCACTCAAAGAGCTAAGAATATTGTCTGATAGCATTTGAGGAGTATTAAAGTTTTCCCTACTTTGCTAAAGCTTGTACATCTAAAGTTTCCACTGATAAATTTGAATACTACCTTGGTTTATGATTTCCTTTGTCCCAATACTATAAAAACTTCATGTCTCACATTGGAATATGGAATTTGTCCTAATCTAAATCTATGGTCCAGTGCCACAGTCACTCATAATTAGCTCCAGAATACTATTTGAGATGAAAGCTATGTTTTGTATCAACAACATACGTGTAAATACATGATTTTTATACTGATGCATTTTTATTTCATCGGTACATACACATTACATAAGTATCTAGTGTNCAAAAATATCTTTAATTTTTCAGTGCTATCACAAATATTACACACACATATATCTACATACAAAATCTTCATGTACTTTATGCCATTTGAGGTAGAGACCACCCATAGTTAGAACTCAACTCTGGCTCACAAAATGAGGTTAGGGAAATCATCTATAATTGGGTTCCAACTCCTGGTCTCCATTTGAGGTTTGGGAGTCAACCCATCCAAGGTCACCTTACAAGGTCAGGGAGTCATCAAAGAATCTAAACNGCCCCACATNCAGTCTTCACCCAGCTCTTGTTCCTTTCTGTAACCTTCCCTTGTCTATATATTGCCCAAGGTCAAAGTAGCACATACCTGGACACTTCCTGTTCACACCTCTGCATTCCTCTTCTTTCTCTCCAAAGCCTATCATTTTTCTGAGTTTATAGTCTCTGTTATTCAAACTCCTGAGAGATGAGATTGGTCTCATTACTTGAGTGCTTATCTTTACTCTGCTCTTTCCAGTCTACCTTTAACCCAAACTCCTACATCTCATCCGACTCACCTTTCTTCTTTGCTTCTCTCACTATCCTTTCTAGTGTGTCTCCCTAGTTCTTATCTAGCAATCTTATACTAATTGCTAATCCCACTGTGATTTCTTCTTTCTCTATTTTCTCCACTCGTACCCAGAATAACTAACATACCACTATATGCACAGTACAACTGGTGTCCCTTTATTGCCCCCAAACAATTGATACTTAAAGAATGACTGTTTTGTAGTGAACTGACACTAATTTTGTGGAGAGTTTCCTGCTGAACAGTGACTGTAGCTNCGGACAGTCGTTACCGCTCATAGAGGTCTGTGGGCAGAAGAAACTGATGCCCGAGCAACAATCTAAAAGGTGAAATATCACATTATCCCCACTACACCTAGTTTTTCCTAAACAGTGCAAAAAAAAGTCCCATAAAAGTAAAAAGGCTGCCTGAATTAAGTGACAAAAACACATCTTAACCAGTAATCTAAATCCAGAAGCACAGATCCCAGCACAAAAGCAGCAGGAACATGAAAAACCAAGACAACTTGCCTCATCCAAAAAGACCAACACCACGGTAATGGCTCCCAATGAAAGTGACCTGGCTGAAAATCTAGACACATAATTTAAAATAGACTTCAAACCAAATCTTGTCAGATAAGATAAAAACTGTCAGTGTCTACTGATCAAGGGAAAAGCCATCCAGAGGAAATTACAGTTCTAAATATATACACACCAAACACAGGTTCACACAAGTTCATAAAACAAACGGTACTAGATAAATCACAGATAATAACAACACAGTAATAATCAGTGACTTCATGAACCAAACAAAAAGTAAAGAGAGAAACATTGGAATTAAATTATGCTGTAGATCAAAGGACCTAACAGACATCTACAGAACATTCTACTTGAGTACTACAGAATGTATATTCTTATCAACAAACTGTGGAACTTTCTGTAAAATAGATCACATAGTAGTACACAAATCAAGTCTCAACAAATAATTTTAAAGAAAAAACAATACCTTGCATCCTATCTGATCACAACAGAATAAGACCACAAATAAATAACAAGAGAAATTACAGAAAATACACAAATGCATGCAAATTAAAACATACTATTAGATGATGAATGGGACACTGAAGAGAACAAGAGGAAATTTAAAAATTCCTACAATCTGGGGCTGAGAGATGGTTCAGTAGTTAAACTGCTTACTTTGAGGACTAGAAGTAAGATCTCCAGAAGCTACATNAATTTGGAATGGGCAAGGTGGCCCACCTATAATTCAGGCTTCAAAAGGCAGAAACGGGATCCTTAGAACAGACTGGCCAGCAAAATTGGCCATGCTGGTGAGCTCTGTATTAGACCAAGACCCAACCTCAGTGGATAAGGTGCAAGAGCAATTGACAATGATTTGTGGCATCACCTTAAGTCCTCCCCATATATACATGCAAAGCTTGCAAAGACAGACATGCATGTTACACACATACATACACATACGAAAATGAAATTCCTAGACATGAATGAAGATGAAGACACAACATACCATAACCTATGGATGCAATGAAAGCAGTCCTAAGACAGAAGTATAAAGCTCTAACTTTAAAATCAAAGAGATCCCAGGCTGATGAGATAGTTCAGTACTTAAAAGAACATACTACTCTTCCAAAATCGCTCACTGCTGCCTAGAACTCCAGCTCCAGAGGGATCACATGACGCTAGCCTCTATAGACAGCTACACTCACATGCACATACTCCCACAGATACACACATACATGCATAATTAAATTAAAATATTTTTTAAAAAATCAGATAAATTTCAAATAACCTAGTGAAGTAAAAAATCAGATAAATTTCAAATAAACAACCTAGTGAAGTTCTTTAAGGCATAGCAAAAAAAAGAAAAGAAAACCAAACCAAACATCAGTNAACAGAGAGAACTAAATTATGGCAGAAGTTAATAAAGCAAAAATGAAAAGGCAACNCAAGTGTTCAATGAAACAAANAGTTGTTTCTTCAAAATGATAAACAGGATTTATAACTTTTAGCTAAATTAGTCAAAGAAAGAGAGCATTCAAATTAATAAAAATAAAATGAAAGGGAAAGCATTACAGTCAGTGGGAGCATGAATTGTGGGCTTCCACATAGTTTCTGGCGACAGCACAGACCATGAACACGGCCCCCAGCTGCAGTAGGACCATGGACCCAGACAAGGCTCTCAAAAGCAGCCCAGANCATCATGGCCTCAGGTGGCAGCACAGGCCACTCAGATTAGCATGGCCCCCAGCAGCAGCACAGCCTATGGACACCAACATGGCTTCAGGCTGCAGCACAGACCATGGACATCTACATGGTCTTCAGAGATAACATGTGGACATCAACACAGACCCTGGCTACAGTAGAACCATGTACTCAAACATGGCCCTCAGTGGCAGCACAGACCCAGACATCACCATGGCCTCAAGTGAGTGCAGGCCACTCACATCAATATGGCCCCTGGCAGCAGCATGGCCCATGAACATCAACATAATATTGATGATTNCAGATGCACAGTTGAGAAAAGGGGACATAGAAGGCTTTTGTGGCAACCCCAACCCTCACCCCAACCTCCCACAAAAAAAGTAACAATCTGAACAGGAAGCCATAGAAGAGAAATCTTTTAAAAATGTGATAAGGATACTGAAATGTAGCTCTCCACAAATGATGGCTTCTGGTGGGGAGTGAGGGAGGGGAAGGACTCAGTTCTATTTAAGAGGCAGGCCACTGAGTTTTACCGTGTTCCAGTAAGTATAAAGATAACACAAATTGGACTTGGTTTTTAGGGGGGGGGGACACACAGGTGGGGATGGACATAGAAGGACTGAGACCTGAGTGTGATCAGGGTTCATGATATGAAATTCCCAAAGAATCAACAAAAATATTATGTTAAAAAGGGGGAAGCATTAAAACAGATATTAATGAAATTCAGAANACCATAAGGATATGTCTGAACATGTTTTTATCCCAATAAACCAGATAATCTAAAAATAAATTAGTTTTAGGTGCATATAACCTGCCAAATNAAAACCAAGATGAAATAAATTATTTAAAACAATCTACTAACAAGCAAAGACATTGAAGTAGTAACTAAAAAACTCTAGACTAGAAAGAAAAGCCCAAGTTCAGATGGATTCAACACAGAATTCTACCAGACCTTCAAATAATATCTAGAACCAATGCTTCTCAAATTTTCCATGAGACAGAAAAGGAAGGAATGCTTCCAAACTCTTTTTATTAGCCCATTATTACTTTGATTTCAAAACCAGACATATATAAACTAGTAAGTGTAATTTATCATGTTAAGTGATCTTGNGGGCAGAAATCATATGAATTATCTCAACAGATGCTGAAAAGCCTTGAAAAAATCCACCATTCCTTCATGATAAAAGCCCTGGATAGANTAGGAATTNATGGNACATTCCTCAATTCAATNAGGGCTATATATGACAAAACTATAACCAACATCATGCTAAATGGAGAAAATCAGAAACAGGACAATGGTGCCCATTCTCCCCATTCCTATTCAGTAAAGTGCTTGAATTATTATTGTCAACAAGACAAGAAAGACATGAGAAATAAATAAAATAGACACAAGTAAAAAAGGGAGGAAATAAATTGCTCTTATTTGCAGATGACATGATTCTATAGAGATCCTAAGGACCATAGCACAAAATTCCTAGAGCTGATAAAACTTTTAGCACAGAGGTAGATACAAAGCCAACATAACAAAATTCAGAAGCTGTGGTTATCTGCATAAGATCTGCACAACACTAGGCCTATTAATATTCTTCATGAAGAAGGAAGGGCTCATGAAGGTCCATTCCTCAATGAGGGACTACTGGCAGCTAATGATTGCTGGGGGACAAGTTATATTTCCTTCTGTGGCAACATCTCCAATTAGTCATCCTTGTTACAGTAGATAACCTCCCATACATGATCACACAAGAAACTCATGACAGTCACACACACACACACACACACACACACACACACACACATACAGAGGACATGAGAATGTTGAGACTAAGGGCTGCAACGGAAGAGAGGAGAAGTGAGACAGAGGACAGAGGAAGGGATGGGAAATGACTAAAATTCATTATATAAATTCATGAAACAGGAAGTAAGTAAGGGTGGATGGATGGATGGATGGATGGATGGATGGATGGAAGGAAGGAAGGAAGGAAAGAAGCAGGGAAAGAAGGGTGGGAGGGGAAGGAAGGGAAAGGAAAGAATAGAAAAGAAAACCTTATGCCAGGCTCCAGTGAAATTGTAAAAGATGACTCACCCAACTACTTAATTCTGGAGAAATAATACTAAGTTAAACTGAATCTCTTTCCCTATATCCTTTGTATCTTGAAGACCCAGTAGCAAAATGTGAACCAGGATTCTTTACCTGCTTTCAGATTCTTCTTCACTCTACAGTATTTTATTTTTCCTTGATACATCCAATGAAAATATTTAGACAGATCGCAACAGTGTTACATCCAACTTGAACAGTTAAGGCTCTCCTGGTGGGATGGTCCATGGGCATAGAGAAAGGCTAATGGTGGCAGTTTTTAATAAAGATGCACAGGCACAGGCATAGAGTTCTGCATCTTCTCTGATGAACTGTCATTACTCTGCCATTTTAATTGATACATGCTTATTGATCACAATTATAATTAAGGAAACAAGCTAGAAAATACCATGTTGAAAAATCAAAATGTTACTAAATCTCTATTCCTTGAGATTTGAGAATAACTACACAAGGGATTTGGCAAGAGTCTACTTCCTTTAATAGAAACTAATCAAGAGAAATCCCACACAATCTCCTGAGCCCATTGAAGCAGAGTTTCACGGCAAAAAGAAAAAAGGGGTCCATAGGTGCCTATTTAGAGGGTAAAATGGTTAATCACAGTAAGAATATAAGTTCATGGTAAACTTCTGAGATTTTTGTGTATGGCATGAATATATACATAATTTATATTATCACAAAAATTATATATCATAAAAATAATATATATTATTTTATATTAAAAATATCAACACAATCCAAAGTAGAGGGAATCACTTCATCACACTGGCCAGTACACCAAAGACAGACTAACTTAAACAGTGATTTTTTTCAAATTATTTTACCCAGATNATGGGGAATCCAAAAGCTCTGATCATATGGAATCCCTCAGAAATTCTGATTTGTAATCAGCCTCAGACATTCTGTGTTGTGAAGCCACTGCTCTGATATATAGCAGACTCTTCCTTTCCATTAATTCCTTCCTCTCTATGAATGCAAGTTCTCCATATGCTCCCTAGCCCCCACAGAAGTATGTTATCACATTTCAAGATTGCCCATTAGTGAGCATCTTCTTTAAAAACATACACAAAGAAAACAGTGAAGAATCTCAAAGCCATTTGTGGAAACCGAACCTATGTGTTAAATCAGGAATAGTAACCTGCTGGAAATACCAGCTCAATTGTGCTCGTTAGCAAAACCCCAACAGCATATGCTGTGTTTACACTGACTTCTGAACTCATTTAAAGTGTTAGTTCCTGCGCTAGACTGGATTTGGAAGCACAATACAAGAAAAGAAGCTGTAGAAAAGCAGAATTCATTCCACGGGGAATCTGTATCTACTGTAACAAAGACACCCACAAGAAGAAAATTCTGCTAGAAATGAGTACCTTTCTACAAACCTAACAGAAACAAGACATTCAAAGCCATAAAACCACTTCACATTTTCAAGGCTATGCTATCCAACAAGCTGGAGACCACTACATGTCACTNTTTACATTTTAATTATGATGAAACAAAATTAAATACACAATTTTTCNTTCCTGCTAGCCATGTTCCAGGTACACCAAAGCCACTAGGCTGTGGTACTGAAAAGCATAGAAAAAAAATCTTTCAAAACTGGAGAAATTTCTATAGGACAACACTGTTCTGAAGTTCTGTTCTGTAATAAGGATGAACATGAGAAGGAGTGAGGGAAAGAAAGTGAAGGAGGGAGAGGAGAAGGGAGGACAGGAAAGGACAGGAGACCCAGAGAGACCCCCGAGAGAGATCCAAGTACATTTAATAGAAACGTAGAGTGCAGCACATTCATTTGTAAGTTTATTCTATGGGATAAACCAATCAACACCAGGGACTCTCAACCAGCATTATCAAATCAAGAAGGAGCTTGGGATATAAGTGTTGGTCAATGGGCAAGAGCATTGCACAGACAAGAAATTGACTAAAAAGTATCAATCAGGAGCTGCACGTCATTCCAAAGGATTTGGCTCTCTAGGTCAGCTAATACAATTTCATATGCACAGACACAAAGATGCACAACAATGGGCTTGTGAAGTAAATATGAAAGTTATACTAATGTTCTCATCCCATCTTTTGAATATTTAACAAACTGCATAAAATCTAAACTTATTTTCGGTATTGAAAATATCAAATGATGATATGAAAATTTTATACCTGATTCCACTGTCTTTTGGAATTTTGAATTTTCAAGTACAGAATATTATTTGGGTAAAAGTTACCTTTAATATGCCTAAATATAAATATTCACAGANATAATTTCATAAACTCCCACTACTCAATTGCTCCAAAACTTTGGACTTGAAATTCCAAATTCTTCTAGTTGAGCATTAAGGTTAGAATGTAGACCAAAGACAAACAGTCAAGACCTAAGAAAACAAAGGAAAGAAATGTACTGTGTAAAAACAAGAATCTGCCTTTGTTCCCAGCAAGTCCCTAAATAAAGTTAGGGCCCCTTAAAGGTAAGAATTTTTCTGGGCTGACTGAGAGTCTTTCCATCCAGAATCGGTTGCTCGTATTAGCAGGAATATTGGCTNCATGCTGCTCTAAGCAAGGTTGGTGGTTACATTCTTCAGCAGTGGAAAGTTCCAGCTTATCTTCCTAGTTAGCTTGGAAGTGACATCATTAAGGCTGCTTTATCTCCCTCGGGGATCTTCAGCCTCTGCCTCAGTCGGCACACTTCAGTTTTTACAGCATCATTTGTTTCTCCGGCATCTCAATTTTCCTCTCCATGGACTCATGAGATTTAATCACACGTGTAACAAAAGCCTTATGTTCTATTTCCTCTTTTTCTAGGGCTCCAATTTCACATCTGTGCTGCCTGCCTAGATTTAATTCACTCGCCTAACTCATCGAAATGCCAGACATGTTTCACTCCTTCTTCCTTGATGATCTTACTTCCTGTTCTCTCTGCAGACCACAGACCTCCAGCCCTATAGCAGTCACCATGCCCTCCATCCTGGGCAATTTTCCTTTCATTGCTTCTTGTTTACTTGTCTACATATTTCAAGTTACTTCACTCAAATCCATTTATATACAGCCTGAGCTATTGATGAAGAACCATCAGCATCATTTAATATGAGCCTCCTTCCCCCACTGAACTGTCCACAGTCTAACTTACAAGTGACTTCAAATGGACTCTTGTCTTTCTGTAACTCTTCTGTCTCTACTGAGTCTAACNGAAGAGTCATTCAACAAGGNTTGGTGATATTCANATAACATGAGGACAACAGTCAGGCCTGAAGTTTTCAGAGGCAAAACCTCTATTCTTTTGTTCATACAACCTTCCTACGGAAAGTTCACCAAAGGAATGTCTTCATAACCAACAGAAAAAATAGGTAAATGAATCAACATTTCCGATTTCCCAGAACTCAAACAATGGGCTAAATTATCCATGTTGCAAACCTACAGTTGTTTACATCCCATAAATGTCCCTCCTTTTATGGCAAACTGAGCCTTAGATTTNGTCCATGTTGTGTTTCTCATGGGCAGTGAGGAATGGCCAGAGATCAGCAGCAGGCCATCCTTTGCCCTCCCAGTCACTGCCTTTCAGAAGCCTTATGTAAGAGTGACTGGTAGCCATGAAGTATCAATGCACATCTTGTCCCTTATTGCCAGGACTACTTCAAGGGACAACTTCTAAATAAAACCAGTATAGTACATGACTAAGTACATTCATGCTCTTATTGTTGGCTGTGCCCACAGATAGGTTGGAAGATCACATGTGACAGAACTTGGCTTCGAGATAGTTGTGCTGGATGTCTCCGTGTGAGCAAGTAGTGAATAACACCAGAAGAAAAACAGAGACAACCACCCACCTGACATGCACAGCTATTGACTCACCTAGATTTGCAATGGTTGTCCTATAAAAATATGAAGCCAATGCTATTTTGAAGTATGTTCTGAATTTTGTAAAGGATGCTACTTTATACTGGCAAGACACTCCTTCATGTAACCTGCTCTAACTTCTCTGAGATTTAAAGAAGAAAACATCCATGAGTCCTCCACAAAATCCAAATTGATACATTATCTTCCCATCTAGTCAACCCTTTCCAAACAACTGAAATTATCAGCAAGTTCTAGAACNTATGAATGGAATATTGACACTTACAACCAACATCATGTCTGTAAACTGTGTATGTTCTTGACTGGGAGCATCAATCACACAAAACAATGACTTTTTGTGAGGTAGCTCCATGGTTATTTAAAAACACCCACATTATCTCAGAGACTTGGTCAATTTCTTCAGGAAATANGGCTTAGGAAAAGGTGAGTATTAATAAGGATTCAAGCTGTTTTTCAATGACCCAATTCAAGTCATTGCAAGGTAAAAGAAGCCACACTATGACCTTCAACATCATGTCGTTTAGAGTTGAAGATCAAAATCTCATCAGAAACACAAACATTTCAGGCTATGTGAACTAGAATTGATGATTTTCAGTAGATATCTGTGCAGACTCATACTGTTTATCTGTGAGGCTGGGACTATGCTGCCAAACACATTTGAATACTTGGCTATCAGATACAAAGATATTTTAGGAGATGATCAGGTTACAAGGTTTGAATTCACTTCATTATAATTGTTCAAATGCTCACACTTTTTTTTCTACTAATTTCTCTTTTCATGTAAAGAATTTTAGANGTAAAATTTACTTTTTAATGTAAATATTTATTTTTATTTTACCTACTTATCATACAAAGACACATTATTTATTTTATTACTTATTTCTACATAGCTAGCTAGCTACCATAAAACTTGCAAATTTAATATGCATTTGATACCAAACAATTTCTGAGCACAAGGAATTCAGGCACAGCTGAGGTAGGGGGAGCTTCTATTTTAGGGACTCTTGAGAAATTAATTTGTGACAGCCCAGAGTCCCCCATGAAGCTACAATCAAGGTGTCAGCNCAAGCCAATATCATCTAAACATTCAGCTGAGGCAACACTCATTTCCAAGCTTATTTCTTTGCTGATAGAAGCCAGTTTCTCACTACACTGATACCTCACCACAATGTGGTTGTTCATAGAAGGCTGCTCACAGGACCTNCACATCACAGTAATCCAGGCTATTATGGGCTACTTTTGTATATTAAGCAAATTGACTTTTTGTCTGTTGTATACGTTGCAAATATAACTCTCTAACTGGCCATCAGTCTTTTGATTTTGCTGGTGATTTTCCCCATGAAAAAAAAGCTGTGTCTATCCAACCCAGCCACAAAACCTTTGACCTACAATTTGTCCTACTTAAACGATGTGCTGGTGTAAAGGTGGCACAGACATTGTGGGAGTAGTCAAGCAATGACTGGTCTAGCTTGAGACCCATGCTGTGAGAGGGACCCCATCCATGACACTGCTTGGAGGGCCAGGAACCAGAGGCAGGATAACCTAGAGACCTAGGATAGAACCAAACACGACCAACAAAAAAAATNTACTCATAGACTAGAGCCTAGCATAATCATCAATAGAGAGGCTTCATCCAGCAACTAATAGAAACAGATGCAGAGAGCCACAGCCAAACATTAGGTCATCCTGCAGAAGGGGGTGGGGTTGGGGCCAGTGGGGTCACAGACACCACAAGAAAACCAACAGAATCAGCTAACTGGGCTCATAGGGGCTCACAGAGATGGACCCAATAAACAGGAAGCCTGTATGGGTCTGACCTAGGCCCTCTGCACATATGTCATAGTAGTGTAGCTTGGTGTTCTTGTGGGACTCCTAAGAGTGGGAACAGAAGGTATCTCTTACTCTTTTGCCTGCTTTTGGGATCCTTTTCCTCTTAATGAGTTGCCTAGTCCAGCCTTAATATGAGGGGAGGGGCCTAGTTTTATTGCAACTTGATATGCCATGCTTGGTTGATATCCCAAGGAGGCCTGCCCTTTTCTGAAGGGAAACTGGAGAAGTGAAGAGGGGGAGAAAGTTGAGGAGGGGAGCGACTGGAAGGGAAGAAGAGAAGGGAAAATGCAGTTGGGATGTAATATATGAGAGAAGAATAAATTAAAAAATTAAAAAGCTATGTCTAGTCAAATTTATCAGTTTTCTATTTCTTAGTCTTAAATTTTGAGTCCTAAATAGAAAGCCTTCCCATATCAAAGTTCCAGGTAAATACCAATGAGTTGTATTCTGGCTTCACTTTTTACATTTGTATCACTGGCAGCTTATCCCACTATGTGGTAGATGGATCTAATTTTATGTTTTATGTTTTTAATAGCCAATGTTAACACCATTTAATTTTTNTAAAGTCTATCTTTTCCTAAAGAATTTGGTTGCTATAAAAATTAAAAACTAAATTTCAATGCATACTTAGATCTCCCNTGAAACTTCCATGTTGTTCCATTCAACCAGCTAGTTATGCTAATTCTGTGCTTTTTCAATCATGGAAGCTTTGATATTTTAGAATTTCATAGTTGTTATTTCCTGATTTTTCTGTAATCAGTTTTATCATCAATTTGTCTAACTCCAGAAAGACAGGAGAATTACTGTCCATGTCATTGACCTCATGTTGACTGTCCATGTCATTGACCTCATGCTGAATTGCCTTACTAAAATACTGAGAACTGGTCACCCTAGTAATGTCTTATCTAAGGAGAGAATGTCATTTAAATTCTTCAAATTTGCAAACTTTTTGTCACAGAGTTCTTTCATAATATTATTCTCAATATTCTTAACATTATTCTCACTTCCTATTCTGTGCTGCCTTTGTGACACTCCATCCACTATTCTAACAAAATAACCCATCCACTATTGTTTTTTGCANCCTAGTTTCAAACTTTATTATAATATACAACTATATTCAAAACCACATAGGCATAGTAGTACGCCTGCCTATAATCCATGCCCAATGGGAATTTGAAAGATTTTAAGTTCACCCAACACTTACAACCAATCTGAATTCTAAAGTTTCTAATTCTTCAAAAAGTCCTGGTTCCACAATTCATTACCGTTAGCTTTAAGGGTGAAGAAAATGTAATACATAAAGCGCATTGTGAAATCCCCTGACCAAATTATAAATGATGAAAACAAGGGTATAATATACATCTTGGATCAGTTTTCATGAAAGCTGAATTGCTACTTAAAGTGACCAATATTTTTTAAACAAAACAACAGAATAAAACTTTACCTCCTTTAGATAGTGTGATTTCAGATTGACTACTATATCAGAAATCATATTGAAATAAATAAAGTACATG
>LZPO01044669.1:3496-19749 GCA_001675575.1 Neotoma lepida
TTCTGGATACTAGAAATACAATCCCAAAGGTGCCTGAAAGAGACTGAAAGGTTGAAGCTTATAAAGAAGAAAATATTCTCAGCAAATAGTCACTAAATTGTAAAAATGTTTGCTAAGTATAATGAAACATGGAATTGGAAATTTAGTAAGGGATATATTAAAAATCTACTTTAAATTGAATCAATGAGTTTTACTCCGCACTGAATCTTTTAGTGTCACAAGAGATGTGCTCCACTAAGATTGTGTAGACAACAAATGTGAACATTATTCCCAACACAGTTTTTTTTTTTAAATTTGACTAAATTAGAAACTTCTTTTTTTGTCACAGGTATAAAATTATATAGATTGGCTTCACATATATTTATATTCACCATATAAGAAAGGGATAATCAACCATCCTAAAATTATTTTTAAGCCCATAGGCCCTGCTAACTAAATAGAAATTTCCTACCATTAAATTCCCTTGTTTGAGTTGATGTTATGACTGCATATTATCATTTGTTCAAGCAGAGATGAGTTAAACAAATGGTGTGATAAATACAAATACATTTCTTTTACTGGTTATCAGAAAAGTTTGCTAGTTCCTACATGGATTAAAGTTCTCTGAAGAAACATGTGTGTTGAAGGTCCTACAGACTAGTTGACTGACTAGAATTCATGATGGTAGAGAGAAAGATTTCTGCAGACTGAGAGCCAAGATATCTTGGGCTATACTTAGTCCCCTTTATAGCCATCTATTATAAGCCTCTGTATGTGACCCACATCTTTGTGACTATTAGGTAGATCATTTGAATGTATTTCTTAGCCTGACAGCAGTTTTCAGCAACCTTAAAGTAAAAAAGAGGATAGNATCTAAAGTAAGGGCAGATTCCCTGCTCTGCTCTTGCCCACCTAGATGATGTCCCCACCAGCGTATNGGTAAGCATACTGACTTTTGCCTGCCTTTGCTCTGTGCCTGTAAAAGTTCATGTCACTTCTTCCACTGTGGAAAAGTCTGTCAGAGTAAGGTGAATCTATGTTTCTAAACCAAGGTCGCCGGTATTTGGCTCAGGATAAGGTATTATTTAATCCCCCTGCAACAAGAGCTGTCTTTGTGTCAACACCTCATACAGAGGAGAGTCAGGAGAGAGGGGCACACTGNAGGGAATANCTGGAATTAGGGCCTGCCTGTGGAGAACTGACCCAGATAGATTACCAGACAGGACAAGAGAGTTTGTTTGTTTGTTTGTTTGTTTNTTTNTTTATTTATTATTTGAGAGGAAATCTCAAATGTTTTGAGATTGGAGGGAAAATAAACAAACCAAAACCACCATAAACTGGTCAGGTCTTTGTAAATTACATGGTATTTGTCACTGGCAATTTTATGTAAACATAGTTCCTACAGTTTCAAGAAGAGACTTCCTGGGTGTTATTAGGTTTGCTTCAAACATTTTTGAAGTTGGTTGACATTGCCTTGGGAACTTTGAACACATGTGATGAGACTTACTAGACATAGTATGAAATGCAAATGGCATCCACATTTGTATATCTAAATCCATGTTTGTGAAAGCATCTCAATCACTATTTCACTATACATACAAAACTAACATGGGACACACTTATGTGTGTAATAAAATATGAGAATGTAAGTACTTGAAAAACAAAAGAGTATATAAGCAGACCAATAAATGTGGGATACAACTGTTTACATTAATAGCTGCAAAACAACTACAGAGTAAAAGGGCAGAAAGAACCACTTTATATCCACTAGAGTGACTGAATTCAAAGCAAACAAACAGCTTTGTTGTCCTAAAACCCATCAAGGCTGCAATGTAAACCAAAAGATTATATTCCTAGTAGATGTATAAAAGCCCTGACATCTTAGAGAGNTTTTGAGTAATTTATAATACAGTTAAATGTATCTTATTCTTTGACCCAAACATATGTACTTCTAGTTATCTACTAAACAGAATAGGAAACATATGTTCACACAAAATTTGTACAAACATATTCACTAGAGCCCTGTTCATGATAACCCAAAGCTGATCATACACATGTCCTCTATATATTAGAGGATTTAAAAAACTGCAATGTCATCATACAGTAGAATGGTACCACATGACAGCAAAAAGTCAGTAGCTATCACAATGTGCACAATACATAAATCTTAACACAAGGACAAATATATTAAGCAAATGATTGGCAGACACAGAAGTGTACACTGTCAGAACAGTCCAAAAATAGAGTCCTGGGAGGAGAATTCTGAGTGCTTGTGAGAACACTCCAAGAAAAGGAGACAAGAGTTTTTTAAAAATATGGAANTCCTTGGATTATGTTTTTGTGCCNCNCCCTGGTATAGCAGATAGAAGTGAATTTACTTCAGATTATTCTTTACAACTGGCTATTGTTATTTATATGTCTCTGATGGAGATATTGTTCTGTATGCTGTGAATATGTTTTGCTCTGATTGATTGATAAATAAAATGCTGATTGGCCAGTAGCCAGGCAGGAAGTATAGGCGGGATAAACAAATAAGGAGAATTCTGGGAAGAGGAAGGCTGAGTCAGGAGACGCCAGCCGCCGCGGAAGGAACAACATGACTGTAGACCGGTAAGGCCACAGAATACGTGGCAAAACATAGATTAATAAAAATGGGCTGAATTTAAGTATAAGAGCTAGTCAGTAATATGCCTGAGCTAATGGCCAAGCAGTTGTAATTAATATAAGCTTTTGAGTCATTAATTTACAAGTGGCTGCGGGACCGCTGGGTGGGCTATAGCACGTGGGGCCTGGCGAGACCCAGACGAAACATTCACCTACAAATGGCGCCCAACGTGGGGCAAGAGTTTCTACCTAAAACTTGAGTAAAAACCAATTCTAAAATTGAGCTAAAAACAGCTTTCTACTTCATGTCTTATGCAGGCCACGAGACGCCACAACATTCGGGCTTGAGCACCTCATGGCGGATTCCCGCCATGGTACACAGTGGCATCTGCAAGCCACACAGTACTCTGCAGGGTGGATTTAGCTTTTGCTAGTTTAAAAAAAAAAAAGTTTCTAGGCCACACACTGCTGGATTGGAGACACAGACCCACTGTTTCCCAGAGTCGACAGTGAGGATGATTTCACCAGAGCTGGCGGTAAACATGCTTCTGCCATATTAAAAAGCTAAAGTGGGTGGAGTCACAGCCAAGGCTGCTGCTTTTGTCCTACCTGCTGCAGTTTAAAGCAATAGATTCATAATAACACAGATTCAGATGTAATAAGACTAAATGGTTTACAATGCGTGTTAAAAATGTACGTAGGCTTGGGAGAAAAATAAAAAGGATATATACAGTTATATGAAAAAATAATTTTAAAAAATAAAGTCTTTAAAGAGACAGTAAAGGTAATATATATATATAAAATAAGCCACGTAAAGATGGATATTACACAAAAAATCTGGATTGTGTTGTCTTTGGGATTTTTAACTATAGAGAGACATTTGATTATAAAAGATGCTGAGTTAAATCAATATATACATTTTTAAAGGTATCTCGATTTCAAAATTTATGTCTAAGGATACTTTGCTTTGGAAAGCAAGCTCTGCTTTTGTTTCCACAGAAAGCAAGAGACTACGGATTTGTTCTAGGTTAAGATGGATCAAGTTTGATTAGCCAAGACCCCCTGAAAGCTCTCTGATGACACCAAGGCCCAAACAATCCAACATCCAAAACGGCTTCAAGGCAACTGGCTCAGACAATACAGCTACTCTAGTCAGGACTTGACCGTAATTCTTAATTTTCTCAGGATCCCCATAAGAATACAGTGCCCCCTCTATCAGCAGGAAGTAGCCTTGAACACTACACCCACATTCCCAAAAAATGNATTATGGATGTTTGTCTTTGTTTAGATTGTTGGTTACAAATTGTTACTAAACATAGTCAATCTCTTTCTAAAAAAAGAAAGGGGGATAGGATATAAAAATGTAGGATATAAGGATAGATTGTTGAATCTACTTGTAAAGAGCAACTTGTTTAAAATGTTTTACATTGGTATAGATTTTAGTTTATTGACACAAATTAAAGTTAATTTTGTTATACTGTATGTCTATTTCTACTCTCATTTAAGGTATTATGTAATTCATTTAAANTGTAATAGATAGTTAAAAAATACAGATTAATGATTAGTCTTCTCGGATAATCAAACTTATAGTCATGTTAAGTTTTCTAGGTATATATAGATATATTTCAATTAGGTAGGTAATCTTCAAACACTTCAAAGACCTACAAAATATGGCATTTAAAATGTTTTAAAAACTTTCTGGACAGTGAAACACATCTNCTCCTGGCAACACTGATTTACTTCAAAAAAAGAGATGGGCATCAAAGACACTCCATATGGAGTTTATCTTCTTGACAAAAATAGCCATTTGGGCAAGAAACTGTTCTTGCCTGGACTGCTTGAAAAAATGTTATACCGACTGGACATACAGGACTCATGGAAAGGTGACCACTGAACTTTACAAGACAAGATGGTTCTTCAGGTTCCTGCTTCGCAAAAGAGACTACNGACATTCTACAGGACACAAAAAAATGTGACTAAGAGACTCTAGGCCTGTAGGCTGAAGAATGGATGCCCCAACATTACAGAAGAACTTTGGGTGACTGTCCAGGTAGCCAGTTGTCTCTGTCATTCTAGATTTTTAAAAGTTGCTTACAATATTCTTCCTGTTTACTTAGGTAGTAGTATAGCCTTCTGAGGTCTTTGATGTAAAGACTAGATAGTTATAATTATAGTTTTCCTTAGTTATAATAAAATATAAATTAGATATAAAACTTTAGACTTACAAATATAGGATAGATGAAATATTTTCTTTAATTTTGCCAAATACAAATAGATATTGTAACTGTAATTCTTGCTAGATAACTGTTTTGTTTTATGTAATTTTACTATATTGAAGTTAAAACCTTCCTTTTAAATAGAAAGAAAAGGGGAAATGATGGAGATATTGTTCTGTATGCTGTGAATATGTGTTGCTCTGATTGATTGATAAATAAAATGCTGATTGGCCAGTAGCCAGGCAGGAAGTATAGGCGGGATAAACAAATAAGGAGAATTCTGGGAAGAGGAAGGCTGAGTCAGGAGATGCCAGCCGCCGCGGAAGGAACAACATGACTGTAGACCGGTAAGGCCACAGAATACGTGGCAAAACATAGATTAATAAAAATGGGCTGAATTTAAGTATAAGAGCTAGTCAGTAATATGCCTGAGCTAATGGCCAAGCAGTTGTAATTAATATAAGCTTTTGAGTCATTAATTTACAAGTGGCTGCGGGACCGCTGGGTGGGCTATAGCACGTGGGGCCTGGCGAGACCCAGACAAAACATTCACCTACATGTCTCTATGGAAAAAAACATATTTTTTCTGTATAAGGCTTATCTGTCATGTGTGGGTTTGCCCTTGTGATTGTTCATTTTATTCATGTGACTCTTCAACCCTCAGAGTATAATTTGTCCGATGCTGTGAATAAAGTTGGCTATTGCACAAGACTTTAGTCTGCCTCATTTCTGCTCCATTCTTCCAGGTCCCACAACCTCTANAGTAGTAAAGCAAACACACACTGATTCCGTTTTCTAAAGTCAGGCAAATGCATGATGATAGACAAACAGAAATTGCTCAAGTGGGGGTAGGAGTGGAGATGTAGTGCATTTGACTGTACTGGTTTGAAGAACTTCCTGAAAAGCTGGAGATGTTTTATAGCTAGGTAATGGTTTCATGGTGTACAGAATTATTAAAATCTACTAATTGTCACATATTAATTGTGTACCAAGTATTGAATGTGATTTTGCATGTCTGTAATTCCTATATAGAGGAAGCTTAGATAGGATAATCATGAGTCTTAGGCCAGCCAGACCCTATCTCATAAAAATTTCTATATCAAGAAGAACTAATTCTTTATTTTCACTTTTGTGTGTTCATTATATGCATGTGTGTATATGTGTGAGCACATGTATCTCAGCATGCATGCAAAGTTGTCAGAGGACAACTTTGTGGACTTGGTTCTCTCCTACCTTGGGATTGAACTCAGTTTGCTGGGTTTGTGTGATAAGCACCTCTACCTGCTTAGCCATCTTGCTGCCCCAAGAAGCAATAATTCTCAAGTAGGTTATCGTATATAGAATTCCTGGTTTATAATGAGCACTCTGATTAAAACTATGGAATATATAGGGCTAGTAAATGACATAANTGATATCTGAATCAAGACGTTATGTAAAAACACACTCTTTTTAAATCATCACTCTTTGATAGTCCATGAATAGCTGTGACAGTCCATTAAGACCAAGTCAATGGAGTTTGGAATTTGTGGATGAAAAGATGAAGCTATTGTGCATGCAATTCAAAAGATCAGGAGCTGGTAACTGAAGTTCTATTTGTAAGAATTCATATGCTTTAAAGAGAAGCACAAAGGGATTCTAAGTTCAATACCAAACCCACACAATGTCTATTCTCTAAATTATCTCAATGNTATTTTAAGGAGCTAAGTTATCCGATGTATGTGCCTGTTAGGTTAAATCATTTTATAATTCTTTCTTTTGATAACATTACAACCATCAAAAGTATTTAGATCAGGAGGTTAAAAAGGACATTCTTTCAAAAAAGGAGTTCTTTGTTGTGTTGTCACCTGCTAAAATAGTTATTCAGTAAAAGAAAGAAAATATAGAAAATGGAGAATAAATATGCTTTTTGAAAGGACAGCCTAAGTATTCCTGGAGTAAATGATACAGATGNATAAGTGCCCGGAAGGTATCTTTCTATAAATGAGTTTCAATACTTTAAAAGAATTTTATTATATGAATTTCCCTTGATCTTTATCAGAGTGCTCAATTTTTCCTATAGAAAAGTCATTTCTTTTAGAGTTTGATGACATTATTCCCTCAAGAATTATGAATGTCTTTTAAAAGAAGTGAGCCGGTAAGTTTTATCAACAAAGACATGAGTTTGTGCATAAAGAAGTAGAAAATAGATGCCAAGCATATTAGTTGAGACAGGACAAGTCACACTGTGATAAAGTTTGCCCTGAAACTTCCAAAGTTTTATACAGCAAAATTTATTTCTCAGTCAATTTTTTTTTCTGAGGCAGGGAGGTGAGTGTCCAGATCCCTTTTATGCCAGTGAGACAGGAGATCTGTGTGGCTAGTATCTCACAGCTTTGCTCTCTCAGAAGATGGTGGAGGCTGGTTCCTACCAAGATAATACACCACCTCCACTCCCATCTTGCCAGTTAGATTTAGTTCCCACTGTTCATCTCACTATAAAGAAAACTAGAAAACATCTTTCTCAATACTAGGCACAAGAACTAATATACAGATACAGCATCATANATTCCATCGGGGAGTTTTTGTGGTAGTAAGAAGGACACTAAAAGAGAGGCTAGCAANGTACAAAAGTGAACTTAGCCAATTTCAAGACACTAGAATGTCCCACCTGTGGGAAAATTTAAAACTTGGGAGCCATGGCTAATTCATCCCNTATGAATGGTCTCCTAGTGTGACCCTTCGTTATCCTCATAGGTTTTAGACTGTCCTTCTGTTTGTCCATCTTGTTAATTGTCAAACTTTATCCTCCAGAAAGATCNGAGTGCTTTCCTAAAGCATGACAAAGTTTCCATCAGGGATGTGACAGAGTACAGTTCCCTGTACTTCACATTTCTAAAATGTAATGCTTATTCATCTTTCTCAGTAACCTGGGTTTAAGAAAATGCTACTGATTTTTAACGTGTAAAACAAAAATACATANGTTTTCCAGATTTAGTATGCTGTGTAAATCTCATATTGATACATCGTCTTTGGAACATGAAAGTGGATTTCTGGGAGAATGATACGTAAAGGAAAGATGAAATGCATGGACTATAAATAAATGATAGACTTAGCTGACATTCATTTCCCTTAAACCTTCCTTATAGGGAAGTAGTTTTTCATGCCATCTGTGATTTACAATTATGAGAAAATGTACTACTAAATACTAAATAGATAGAGAAGAGAATTTTGTTTTAATTTGATAATCATCTTAATGGAAATTAAACTGAAAACTCCTTAATACTCTATTTCAAAGGGAAAGCAACAGATATACTGCCAGAAAAGAAATGGAAACACAAAGGATCAAAACATATGAGATTAGCAAAGACAGTTCTGAGATGGAAGTTTTTTAGTAATAAACCCATACATACATCAAGAAAGAAAATTATCTTAAATAAGCTAATGATAAAGCTCAAGAAGTAAGAAAAAATACTTCAAAAATCTAATACCAGCAGAAGAGAGGGGAGAACAAAGATCTCAGCAGATAAGTCAAAGTCTATATAAATGATAATAAAATAAAACTATAATAAAGGTGGTCACTGAAAAGATAAGATGGGTAAACTTTTAGCTAGATTAATTAAAAAGTGTATCAAAGAAATAAAATTTTAAATGAAAGAAGCATTANAACTTGCACAACTGAAATATGAAAGATCAGAGCAGATGGCTATAAACAATTACATAACATCTAATTACCTAACCTGGAAGGCATGGCTAAATTCTTAGAAATATACAACCTGTGCAGATGGAATCAGTCAATGCTGAATAAGGAGACTCAATTAAAAATTGAAGCCCTCCAATCTGTTCTGGCCTGGGAAGCAGGTGGGCTAACAACAGATCTACACCTTTCCCTCCTTCTCCTCTAAATTCAAANNCCCCATTTTCATCTCCAGCTTTGNAGAAGACCACTNGCTGCAGCCTCCCATTCCTCTGTCCTCATCTCCACCTGAATGTGAAGATCTTCTCCTTCANTCTTGCTCCTCACTCATCCTATTATCACAGCACCTAACTCCAGCAGGCATCCCTGGGAACACACCAGCCAAGCCTGCCAGAGAAGCAAGTAGGCCAGCAAAATATGCAGGCAAGCTTTAGACGTAACTCTCCCTCCTTCCCTCCATGTCCAATGTCCCACTCTCATATCCAGGTCTGNAGCAGACTGCTTATTATGGTCTTATCACTTCNCTGCTCCTATTCCCAGGGGACTGAGCAGATCCTAGTTGAATATCNTGCTTTCCTCCTCTTGCCTGTGGACCTCCCTCAACCTCCCATCCANTTCATCNCCGTTCCTAANTATCAGCTCCCAATGCTAGAAACATTTTCTACCAGGAACTCTCAGTGGTCACACTTGGCAGATTCCCATAGAATTCCATAGCAGGCAAAACACAGTCACCACACTCTCATAAGAAGCAAAGAAGGCAACAGAAACCAAGGGGGGGAAAATCACCTACTCAACAAAGACAACACCAGATATCAGCACCTAGACTTACACACATCTCAAACCAAAATGTTTAGATGCCAGCATAAACACACAATCAAAAGNTAAGACAATGTCTCTCCACTAAAGCCAAGCAACCCTTCTNTAGTAGGCACTGAGTATTGCAATATATCTAAAACATAAGGTGATGCTCTTTAAATAGTCCTTGTGGATATGATCCANGTCCTAAAAGAAGAAATGAATAAATCACTTAAAGAAATCTATGAAAACACAAGTGAACAGTGGAATGAAATGAATAAAACAATTCAATAAGTGAAAGTGAAAATAAGAACACACAAATTGAGGGAAATCTGGAAATAANAAATTTNGGAACTCAAACAGGAACTCCAGAAGCAAGCCTCACTAATAGCNCAAAAGAGATAGAAGAAAGAATGTCAGACATTGAAAATATGACAGAGAAAATGGATACTTTGGTCAAAGAAAATGTTAAATAAAAAAAAAACCCTGGTACAAAATATCCAGGAAATCTAGGATACTATGAAAAGACCAAATCTACGAATAATAGGAATAGAGGAAGAAGGAGGAACCCAGGTCAATGGCACAGAAAATATTTTCAACAAAATCATAGAAGAAAATTTCCCTAATCTAAAGAAGGAGGTGCCTATCAAAGTATAAGGAGTACAGAGAACACCAAATGGACTGGACCAAAAATGGAAGTCCCCTCAGGACAGAATACCACAGCACTAAACATACAGAACAAAGAAAGAATATTAAAAGCTGCAAGTGAAAAAGACCAAGTAACATATGAAAGCAGACCTAGTAGAATAACACATACTTCTCAGTGGAAAGTCTAAACTCTCCCAGAAGGACCTGGACAGATGTTCTACAGACTCTGAGAAACCACATATGCCAGCCCAGACTTTCCTTTGGGCCACCAGCTCACGAATAATGACATGGAGACTTATTGTTATTATTAATTATGAAAGTCTTAGCTTAGGCCTTAGTTTGGGCCTTTTCCCAATGAGCTCTTATAACTTAAATTAACCTGTTTTTATTAATCTACATTCTGCCATGTGGCTTGGTTACCTCTCCTCTGTACTATATGTCAGACTTCTTCAGTGTCTCTCTGGCATCTCTCATGTACCTAGACTCATCCTGAGTTCTTCTCTTTGCCTGGAAATCCTGCCTATTCTCTTTCACATTGCTATTGGCCATTATGCTCTTTATTGAACCAATCATGGTGACACAACTTCACATAGTGTGAACAAATATTATAACACTATTATACTCAGCAAAACAATCTCTCTCAATAGATGGAGAAAATAAGACCTTTAATAAAATTAAACTTAAGCAGTATCTATAAATCTAGCTCAAGTGAAGGTATTATTGGGAAAACTTAAACCTGAATAGGTTAAACAATACCCAAGAAAACACAAGAAATAAATAATCCCAGACCAGCAAATCAAAATAGGGGAAGTACACACATACACTACAACAGCAAAATAATAGAAATGAACAAACATTGCTCATTGCTATGTGTCAACAACAATGGTCTCAATTCCCCGCTAAAAAGATACAGACTAACAGACTGGATGAGAAAACAGGATCTGTCCTTCTGCTGCATCCAAGAAACACTTTGTTATCAAAGATAGGTATCACCTCCAGGTTAAAGGATGGAAAACGGTGTTCCAAGAAAATAGACCTAGGAAGCAAGCTGATGTAGCCATTTTAATATCTGGCAAAATAGATTTCAAACCAAAATCAAGCAGCAGAAATAGATATTCATTGAAGGAAAAAGTCCATCAAGAAAACATTGCAGTTCTTAACATAAAATCACCAAATACAAGGGTAACCAAGTTCATAAAAGAAACACTACTACAGCTTAAATCATGTATTGAACCTCACATAAGGATAGTGGGTGACTTCACTATCCTACTCTCATTAATGGACATGTCATCTGGATAAAAACTAAACAGAGAAATGCTGGAGCTAACTGATATCATAAACCAAATGGATCTATTGGATACTTATAGAACATTTCACCCAAAGACAGAACAATACATTGTCTTCTCAGAATCTCATGAAACTTACTCTAAAATTGACCATACACTTAGCCACAAAACAAACCTCAACAGACACTACCACAAATTAAAGCTGGATATCATCAACAACAGAAGCAACAGAAAGCTTACAAACTCATGGAAACTAAACAACTCTAGTGAATGAAAAATGGATCAAGACAGAAATTAAGAAAGAAATGCAAGACTTTTTAGAATTTAATGAAGATGAATAAACAACATACTCAAACTTATGGGACACAGTGAAGGTGGTTCTAAGAGGTAAGTTCGTAACACCAAGTTTCTGCATAGAAAAAATTGGAGGGATCTCATACTAGCAACTTAACAGCACACCTGAAAGTTCTAGAACAAAAAGAAGAAATCACACCCAAAAGAAGTAGACTGCAAGAATTAATCAAACTCAAGGCTGAAATCAATAAAATAGAAATAAAAAATATTATAGAGCATTAATGAAACAAAATATTGGTCCTTTGAGAAAATTAAGAAGATTGACAAAACCTTAGGCAAATTAACAAAAAGGCAGAGAAAAAAGATACAAATTAATAAAATTAGAGATTAAAAGGGGGACACAACAATAGACACCTAGGAAATCTAGAAAATTATAGGGACTCCTTAAAAACCCATATCCCACCAAATCTGAAAATCTAAAAGAAATGGATAATTTTCTTGATAATTTATCACTTACCAAAGTTAAATCAAGATCACATAAGCAATTTAAGCAGAACTGTAACCCCTAGTGAAATAGATGCAGTCATTAAGAGACTCTCAACAACAACAACAATAAAAGCCTAGGACCAGGTGGCTTTAGTGCAGAATTTTCATCAGACTTTCAAAGAATAGTTACTGCCAATATTTATCATATAATTTCACAAATTAGAAGCAGATGGAACATTGCTCAAATTTTTAATAAGGCAATAGTTATCTTGACAACTAAACCACATAAAGACCTAACAAAGAAAGAGAATTATGATTATAGATGTAAAAATTCTCAATAAAATGCTTGCAAACTGAGTACAAGAACATATAAAAAAGGTCATCCATCATGATCCAGTAGCTTCATCCCAGAGATGCAAGGATGGTTCAATGTATGTAAATCAATAAATGTAATCCACCATATAAAGAAACTGAAAGACAAAACCACCTGAGCATCCCATTAGATGCTGAAAGGCCTTTGACAAAACCCAATACTTCATGATAAAAGTCCTGGAGAGATTAGGGATACAAGGGACATACCTCAATATAATAGAAGCAGTTTATATTAAGCCCATAGCCAACATCAGCTTAAATCAGGAACAAGACTAGGTTGCTCACTCTCTTCATACCTATTCAACATGTCCTTGAAGTCTTAGCTAGAACAATTAGGCAAGGAGATCACGGAGATACAAATTGGAAAGGAAGAAGTCAAAGTATTGTTATTTGCAGATAGTATGAGAGTATGCATAAGTGACCCAAAAATCCTATTGGGAAACTCTTACAGCTGATAAACACTTTCCTCAAAGTAGCTAGATACAAAATTAATGCACAAAAATCATATATAAATGACAAATGGACTAAGAAAGAAATCATGGAAACAGCACCCTTCACAATAGCCTCAAATAACATAAAATATCCTTGGAGTATCTAATCAAGCAAGTTAAAGACTTATATCATAAAAGCTTTAAGGCATTGAAGAAAGAATTTGAAGAAGATGTCAGAAGATGGAAAGATCTCCTGTGATTACGCAGCAGTAGGATTATAAAGTAAAAATGGCCACCCTACCAAAAGCAATCTACAGATTCAATGCAATCGACATCAAAATTCCAACACAATTCTTTACAGATCTCAAAAGTACAATTTTTAACTTCTTATGGAAATGAAAAAACTCAGGATATCTAACATAACCATGAACAATAAGAGAACTTCTGGAACTATCATCATTCCTGATCTTAAGTTGTACTACAGAGCTATAGTAATAAAAACAGCATGGTATTAGCATGAAGACAGACACATTGATCAATAGCATTGAATTAAAAACCCACACAGAAATTCACACACTTATAGACACCTGATTTTTGATAAAGAAGCCAGANACACACAATGAAAAAAAGACAGCATCTTCAATAAATGGTCCTGGTCAAACTGGGAAGCTGCTTGGGTGACTAAAAAATTAAATATTGCTGTTCTACTAAGGGAACATAACAATAAAATGACTCCTAATGACTTTATGTTATACTCGTAGATCAGTGCCTTGCTCAACTATCAACAGAGAAGCTTCCTTCTGCAGTAGATGAGAACAAATACAGAGACCCACAGCCAGACAATATGCAGAAAGTGAGGGACNNTGGAGCACTCACCCAGAAATGGGATGTCTCTATCAAATCTCTCCCCTAAGGTTTCAGGAAACCCTGCAGAANGAGAATCAGAAAGAGTGTAAGAGCCAGAGNGGATGGAGGACACCAAGAAAACAGGGCTTTCTAGACAGAAAAGAACTGATGCACTTTGAACTCAGAGACTGAGGCAGCATGCACTGTGCCTGTGAGGCCAGCACCACATGGGGTACAAGAGCTGAGAGAAGAAATGGACACATCTCTCCNCCTCTAACCCTTGGAGAAGCTATCTCCAATTGATAACAACTTGAAAATGAAAATTTAGTTTTCTCCAAGGGGTCCCCCTTGGAAAATAAATTATATTAAGGGTAGGTTGCATGCCCAACAGTAGATGGCCAACAGAAAACAAATTCAATGGCACCATTGAAGGTNTTTTTGTCTCATAATGTTATGTAGAGCCTTTCTAAAAATTANCTTAATTTTATTTTAATATATAATGTACACATTCTCTGTTTTTANCTTATAGGTCCTTTGCATATATATTATGGTTTCCACTTTAGTGTTTTTATGGGATTCCTGAGTTAGGAATGAGTGGGTCTCTGAGTCTATACCTGTTTCATATGCCTTTCCTTNTTCTCTTTTCCTTCTGTTTGCTTGTTTTGTCCTAATACAATGCACTGATTTTTGTTTTATCTCATTGTATTTTATTTAATTATTATCCATTAGAAGCCTGTTTCTTTTCTAATGAGAGACCAAAAGGGNGTGGGTCCACATGGGACAGGAGGTGAAGATGAACTGGGNGAAGCAGAAAGAGGGGAAACAATAACCAGGATATAGTATACGAGGGGAGAAAAGTTATTTTCAATAAAAGACAAAAAGAAAGAAAGGAAGAAAAGAAAAGAAAAGAAACAAAACTTTCCAGAAAGAACTGTCTTGACCTCAGGGCTTTGAAAGTGAANTTTATGAAACATCCCAAGGAGTACCAACTTCTCAAACTACCTGTAGACANTGGAAGAGAAGGGCACACTTTCAAACTCATCATGGAAGGCCAGTATGACCCTGGTGTCAAAACTATTCAAGCATACTACAAGAAAAGAATATTACTGATCACTAACTTTGATGACATCACATATTAAAATTCTTAACCAAATATTATCTAGGTGTATTCAGTAACTCATTAAAAGGATCATATATCATGATTCAATGGGGTTTATTGCCGGGACGCAAGAGTGGTTCAAAACCAGTCAGTAAATGTGATACATCACACTCATCGAACATGTGTGATAAAAATCTTGTGGTAATATTAATATACATAGCCAAGCTACATGGAAGGTATAATATTCTTTCATTATTTATATGCATATAGAAAAACAGAAGAACAAACAATAAATTTTGTGCACAAAGGATGAACACCAAATAATAAAGGCTCATATGATAAGTGTACAGTAGCTATCATACTCAATCAAAAAGATAAAAACTTTCCAACTAAGAGGAGGAATGCCTTTTCTGAAATTTTACCAGTGTGAGAGGAGAGACAGACAGACAGAGAAAGAGAGAGACAGAGACAGAGACAAACAGAGAGACAGACAGATGACAGACAGAAAGAGGGACAAAGGGGCAGAGAGACAGATAGTGACAGAGAAATAGGGGGACTGGAGGAGGATGGATGAAGGAAAAGGAAAAGGGGGAGGAAGAGAAGAGGAGCAGGAAGAAAAAAAGAAGAAAATTTGCCATGNTCTTGTAAACTAAAAGTCTATAAAGACCCCACTGAAAAATACTGTTAGAACTAATAAATGCTTCAGTAAAATTGCAGAATACTAACTCAATGTATGAAATCAGTAGCATTTCTAGAAAATTGGCCTATTTACATTTCAAAAATGCTTAAATAAGGAAGTGAAAGGTTTACTCACTGAAAACTATAAAATATCTATGAGAGAAATTGAAGAAGATCCAGGTAAATAGTNTTTCACATACGTGGATTGGAAGAATTAATATTGTTAAAATGCTCCTACTGATCTAAGTGATCTACAAATTTGAGCTATCCATATCAAATTTCTATTGTCATTTTCCCCCAAACAGAAAACTTTATATATCTATAGTCAACTGATCTTTCACAAAAAAAAATCACGGAGGACATGCAACATGTAACAGCCAGTCTCTTCAATAAAGGGCATTGAGAAAATTTAATTGCCACATGCAGAAAAATAAAACTAGATTTGATTCATATCACAAAAAGCCAAGTAAAAATGGATTAACACTTAAGACATGAAACAATAAAATTATGAGAACAGGACTGGGGAGATAGCTTGGCGGGTAAAGCACCTGCTACATATGTGTGATGGCCTGAATTTAGNTACCTGGAACACATGTGAAGCTACATGTAACAGTTTGCATCTGTAGCTCAAGCATTTCTGTATCCAGATGGGAGGTAGAGGCAGGAGAATCCCTGAAAGCTCATGGGTCAGATAGCTTGATAGATTGTGGGGGTGAGCAAGAGTCTCTCTCTGTCTTCTTAAATAAGATGGAAGGTGAGGACTGACACCTAAGATTTTTCTCTGACCTCCACACCCATTCACCTACACTCACACATGTGAGCACACATACATGTATCACACACACA
>LZPO01044669.1:33526-48741 GCA_001675575.1 Neotoma lepida
CTTCCTCCTATCTGTTACACCTGGAACGGGCACATTACAAGAACAACCCATGTAATGAAGGAACAGATATTATAAGACTCTTATATTGTACTTGGAGTTTTTCACAAGGTCTCAGATATCTCCTCATATAGATTTGTTCATGGACCATGTTATGCCAGCACACATACCCCTAATTCCCACCAGACTGAAGAGATCCAATAGTACTCAGCTACCAGATGGAAACACTTCATTTACATAAATAATTATGATATTTCTATTGTCATTATGGACGAGAAGAAATGGTCACTTTAGATGTTACTCTGATTCAGGAAGAAGAAAAAGTAATTGATTCAATATGGATTATTTTTCAAATGATCTTGTTTTTTAATCATTTCAGTATTGCTCAGTGCTAATGGAAGTACGATTAGCAAGTAATATCCAGAAAACACTAGGATGATTGTTTTTTTGTGTGTGTATATGTGTGTGTGTGTGTGAAAATTGTACCTGTATATATTTTTATTGTGTGCACAGGTACATGGGTATGAATGGGGTGCAAGTCTATGTGTGTGGGAGCATAAAGAAATCAGAAGTCAACCTTGAGTATCATTCCTCAAATGATAACCATCTTGATTCTTGAGATAGGGTTTCTCACTAGCATAGAGCTCACTGATTGGCTACCCAGAAAGCTGCAGGGATCTAGTTGTCTCTGTTTCCCCAGTGCTGGGATTATAGTGATGGCATTACNACACCTGAGCTTTTTACATGGATACCAGGGAAGGAATTCAGCTCCCCATGCTTGCAAGGTATGCACTTACGGACTGATCCATCTTCTTAGCTCATAGCTAATTGTATATACTGTGTCCTCTAATAAACTTGTCTGGGGTCAGAGAACAGAACAGCCACTAGATAGACATAGAGGCCAGACAGTCGTGGCATACATGCCTTTAATCCTTTATCACCGTGTGGATCTCTGTGAGTTCAAGGCCACACTGGGAACAGAGCCAGGCATGGTGGCACACACCTTTNATCCTAGCACTAGGAAGGAAGTGAAATCTGGGCAGAGAAAGGTATACATGCGTTTAATCCCAGGAAGTGATGGCAGGAAGCAGAAAGGTNTATCAGGCATGAGGACCAGGACCTAGTGGCTTTTAAGCTTTTAGGCTTTTAAGCAGTTCAGCTGAGATTCCTTCCAGATGAGGACTCAGGGGCTTCCAGTCTGAGGAAACAGGATTGGCTGAGAAGTTGGTGAGGTGAGGTTGGCTGTGGCTTGTTCTGTTTCTCTGATCCTTCAGCATTCACCCCAATATCTGGCTCTGGGTTTTTTTTTTATTAATAAGACCATTTAGCAATTTGTCTTACAGCTAATGATATTACTATTATTTGATTTAATGAAAGTATTGATATTGATATTTGAAATATTCTAACATTTGACATTTAAATTATTGCTTTAAAATGCCTGCTTTTCCTCTCTTATCTCCTTCAAAACAATATATAATGTTGACATGCTGATGTTGCCTAAGAACATATTGTGTATGCATGAATGAAGATTTTGATTTTGGAGGGCTTTGGCATATTAGATCAAAATAAGATTTTCATAGCAATAAATATATTTAGGTCATGTGCAGAAGGTTATGATGACAATCATTGCAGAAAATCATGAAGAATTCAAGGTAGGAAGTACAAGTCAGGAAATATTTTCCTCAGTAGCTGACAGACTACATGTGCAATGGCTTAAATGCATATACAGCCTACTGGTGGGAGAGAATGCCTTTATGTAAGCAAACCAAACCCATCTTTGTAGACAATTACGTCCAAAAAAACAAACGTGTGGTAGCACCAAGTCAGCATGCTGGGCTCTCAGTGCAGGCTGGCTGGCAGCCAAGGCCCAACCTGCTGAGAGAGAAAAAAGCTGCCACACAAGGTGAAGTGTGGCATTGAATGTAGAGTTGCTTCTGGGAAAGACAGAAAGGAAAAAAAAAAAAAAAGGTCAAGGTTTTGCTTATGTGGCATCTTCAGAGTTAGACCCACTGCTGGGGTGTCCTGGTTTCACAAAAGGTCAGGTCTTTCTTATGGGGGGAAGTATAAGAATATACAAACTACCACAGAGTGTGAGCATTGAAGTGTACTGGTAGTACCAGCAGGCACTGCTTTGGTTTTAGTATCTCTCAGGAAGGGGACACCTGAATTTCAAAGATGATTTACAAACCTCTGGGATAGAATGAGGAACTTCCTAAGTTAATACAATTTATAGAAGTGTTTTATCCCAAGAAAATGCAGGAATAAAGTGACATCAGAACAGGAAGTTTTTCAGAATTACAAAGATGTACTCAATCTTTTGGCCACAGACTCTGATCAAAGAGCTCCTTGTTAATGAATATGAAAGCATTTTTCTCTGAAGGCTCTTTTTACCTCATAGACTCATGATGACCTATCATCTAATAGTTACTAT
Organism: Neotoma lepida; assembly: GCA_001675575.1. Classification (NCBI taxonomy): domain Eukaryota; kingdom Metazoa; phylum Chordata; class Mammalia; order Rodentia; family Cricetidae; genus Neotoma; species Neotoma lepida. The sequence continues at coordinate 35,955 of LZPO01044669.1, forward strand.
AACTCATTAAGTGGATGAGTATTGAGTTCTTATTATATGTTGTATAAAGCATTGGTATTTTTTGGATCTTGCCATACTTTAATGTAACTGTCATTTTTACAATTATGTCCATCTAAGGTCACTATTGCTTAGGTCTAGGTGACCCACTCATGTTTTATTCCAAAAATTGTCCTTGTCCTGAAGGTTGCACAANGTAGACACTTCATTATTTTGATGTGGAGGGTTGTACATTCTGTTAATTTGCTCCCAGAGTGTGTTGCTTGATGAAATTGTCTCTGGAGCTAAAGAAGAGATGCCTTATATGTAAGCGCTGAGTTGATGGAAGCAGATTACCATGGCAATTATCATAATGATGAAGTTATTGCTTCTGAAAAAGGAACCATCTTTCAAGTTTATATGTATATTGTTCCAGTTGTTTGGTACCTGAAAATGCAGCAGTAAAGTCTCTCTCAAACCCATGCAACCCTCATTTCTCATCCTAAGAATGGAAACAGTTAATGTAAATGGGAAATGCTTCATTATGATATTTACTTTTTTTTAAAAGTGGACTTATTTATTTTTATTTTATGTGTATTTACTTTTTGCCTGAATGTATTTATGTGTGACACATGCATGTCTGGGACCCACCCAGTCAGAAAAGGACATAAGATCCTCTGGAACTGAAGTTACAAATGTCTGTTAGCTGCCATGTGGGTGCTGGGAACTGAACCCTGGCCGTCTGGAAAAGCAATAAATGCTCTTAATCACCGAGTATGGTGGTTTGAATAAGAATGCCCCATATAGGCTCACTTATTTGAATACTTAGTGTAGTGGTATTTGCTCTGCCCATGACCTTGGGCTATATGGCCCAAGAGAGGCAGTGCTTCCTGCGGTTGTACGTAACCTCTTCTAAGGAATGGAGAAGGGTCACATGTGCCTTCTCCCTGCTCCTGCCTGCAAAGTGAATTCGCTCCTAGTCAGATCAGACTTGTGCTATTTACTCTGTTCTGTATTCATGAGTGTATTTCCTTAACTTATATCTTAATAAATTCTGTTACCCATTTAATAGACTCATGTGGATTGATCGTAATAGCTCAGTCACTAGGGAGTAGCACTATTTGAGAAGGATTAGGAAGTGTGGCCTTGCTGAAGGAAGTGTGTCAACAGGGGGTGGGATTTCAGGTTTTAAAAGCCTAGGTCTGGCCCAATGTCTCCTCTCTCTCTGCCTATGGTTCAGGGTGTAGCTCTCCGCTACTGNTCCAGTGCCTGCCTGCTTGCCACTATGTTTCCTGTCACAATGATAATGGTCTACACCTCTGAAACTGTAAGCAAGTCCCCAGTTAAATGCTTTCTCTTATAAGAAAGCCTTGGTCATGATATCTCTTCACAGCAATAGAATAGTGACTGAAAAACTGAGCCATTTTTTCAGATGTCTGCTTTTATCAAGGAAATAATTTTGAGTCAAACAGGTCTACATGATATAGCTATAGATATCCATTATTTTAGCTAGAGATAAAAAAGTGTCTTTGCTTTTGATCAATTGCTTATGTAACCAAAACTGTAGTTATAATAAATAGAAAAGAAATACTAAATCCTTTTTAGCCATGCACATGACTACAGTCTTTTGTTTATGTCTCATCATGATTAGAATGGCAAAGCACACTTGGTGTCTCTGAACAAAGCTGTACATTGCTGTTTACCTACATCACTTGGAAAGAGCTAGTCCTTCATCTTCATTGTAAATTCATTTTTACAGTCCATGATGATATATTTTGTTATGTCATACGTGTGACAGAGTAGCATAGCTCCTCATATTTCAAATGATACGTTATTGTGTAGATTAAAATTAGCAGTTTATTTAAGCCCAAGCCCCTTATGTTTAAGATTTTTTTATTAATTTTTTTTCATTTATTTTACATAACAACTACCCTCCCCCATCCACTCCTCCTCCATTCAGAAAGTGGCAGACCTCTCATGGGGGTCAACAAAGCATGGCATATCAAGCTGAGGTAGGACCAAGCTCCTCCCCCTGCATCAAGGCTGGGCAAGGCATCCCTCCATGAGGAATAGNNTCCAAAAAGCCCACTAATGTGCCAGAGACAGGTCCTGATTCCACTGCTAGGGGCCCCACAACAGACCAAGCTACACAACTGTTACCCACATGCAGAGGGCCTAGGTCAGTCCCATGCAGGTTCCCTAGCTGTCAGTCTAGAGTCTATGAGCTCCCAGAAGCTCAGGTCAGCTGTCTCTGTGGGTTTCCCTATCATGACCTTGACCCCCTATTGATCATACAATCCCTCCTTCCTCTTGTGAACTGGACTCCCGGAGCTCAGCCCAGTGGTTGGCTGTGGATCTCTGCATCTGCTTCCATCAGTTACTGGATGAAGGTTCTATGATGACAATTAGGATACTCACCATTCTTATTACAGGAGATGGCCAGTTCAGTCACCCTCTCCGCTATTGCTAGGAGTCTTATCTGGGGTCATCCTTGTAGATTCCTGGGAGTTTCTTTGCCAAGCCTCTTATGTATTAATTAATATAATTAGAAATTACAACTATAAACAACAAATCCAAGCCCCGTCCCCCAAAAAAAGAAAGAAAAGAAAAAAGAAACCTTCAAAGATCCAATTTAAACTTATATACTGCTCATCAAAGTACTAGGCTTTCGATTTAGACAAGAATATATGCTTGTGCTTAAAGAGCACACAGAAGATGGATGGAATGGAGATAATTATAAGTGGTGGAAAGCAGTATATAGATATGATATTAAGAATTATGAATTATCCAGAAGAAACCAGAAGATGGAAGGAGACTAGGGGGAATCTCTAAGTGGCACTGTAAAATGGGCTGAAATTGAGTGCTCAGTGGTATTTACCAGGCATCTCTCAGTTTTTGTCAGTATTGGGGTCATCAAATATTTAATAAAAATCATGTACCACACAGAATGTACACCCATGCTTTTCCCTTTCCTTTGAATACCCCCTCAATTTTTCTTCCCATTTTGGCTGGCTTTATTTGTTGCTGTTGACATTCTCAAATGAGATGCCATTTTCTTGCTCAGGCACACTGCCACACCAGAGCTAGTCACCTCTCCATTACAATCCACAGCATTCTTCCTTCATTGCATCCATCAAATCTGTAATCAGACATTTGCTCTTCAACCATCTTAATGCTCATCTGCTTGCCAAAAATATTGACTATAAGGCAGTGAGGATCACCGATATCTTGCTCATCATCTAACACTGTGCCCAACACACGTGTTGCATCCAGGAGGCCCAATACAAAGGGAAGAAGCAGGCATAGAGAATGTTGGAGAAATGAAGGTGAATAAAGCGTGGTACTAAGTTCAGAAACACAAATGATGTGACAATGAGGAGACATCCATCACAAGTTAAGACTTTAGGGGCTGCTTCTCTCGAAGTTTTAAAAGAAAGATTATTCAGAGAGGAGAGGATTTATAGTGTCACCAACTTGTGAAGAACACTTTGTCCCACAATTTATAATTCAAGCTTTTAATATGAGCCTGAATGGTTGCATTGCAATATCCTCTTGCAGATTTTAAAGAATTATGAGTTGAATGTCTTTGATGGGATAAATGGGTTTGAAGCACAGCAGCTTTAAAATGAATTACAACTCAAAACAGTACTCTAAGGAGAGTAGGGAGATTCAGATACTCGTTCTTTGATGTTTTCCCCTCANCCATATATAATCATTCTTCTCCTTTGTCTCTGGAATTATTGCTTTATGCTTTACCTTTAGGCTTGTTTATTATATGACAAGTTTAACAACCATCACATAAAAATAACTAGCAATTATAAGCATTTACTATTTTTTGAAACAAAAGAGATGTCATTTAACATGTTTCAGAGTACTAGTGCTTTTATTGTAGCACATATTTTTCTTCCCATCAATCAATATATATGAGCTATCACACTGCTCAGTTGTAGTTATTATAACTATATTGGGGTAAACAAAGTATCATTAAGAAATGTATGTGTAATCACCAGGCATGGTGGTGCACACCTTTAGTACCAGTGCTCAGGAGANAGAGGCAGGCAGATCTCTGTGAGTTCAAAGCCAGCCTGGTCTGCAGAGAGAGTTCCAGGACAGCCAGGGCTGTTACACAGAGAAACCCTGTCTCAAAAAAACAAACAAATAAACAAAAATGAATAAGAAGAAGAAGAAGAAAAAGAGGAAGAGGAGAAGAAAGAAGAAGGAAAAAGAAGAAGAAGAAAGAAGAAATACATGTGTGTGTGTATGCCTAGATGTATAAGTAGAAAATATGATAATTGTTTTCGGTAGAGGCATAAGATATGTAATTAACTTAAGACTTTATCAAAATTGAACTGGGAAAGTGTACATCTACTCTTATCTAAAAGCAAAATAAAACCAATTAAAATGTTAGTCACAACTATAAGATTAAGTAAAGTTTTGCTGAGGGGTGGGGACACATTAGAGAGTTGATGTTCATGAAATACCTGCTTATTTATACTTTCTTGCTTATTGGTGGAGGATTGTGATGGAATTAATTGTTCATTATTGCTGGCATGGGAAACAGAAGTCAGTCATCAAATGCTACTGTGTGACACTGAAGAGATAACTGCACTTCAGTGTTTAAGTGGCATTATTCACAGTAGCTGAGCTATTGAATAAGTAACCTGCTTATCATCAGAAAATGGTTAAATAAAATGTGATATATACACAATGAAATTTATTCAATCATAAAGAAATCGTGTCATTGGTAGGAAGATGGATGTGAGTGAAAATTATCATAGTAAGTGAATTAAGTCAGTTTTAGAAACACAAATATTGAATTTCTCTCTCATTTGTAGATCCTACATTTATATAGCTACATGAAATTATATCTGTATATATGACAAGAAAGTAAAAGTAATACTTTCTAGAAAAATGGAGCAGACAAATGGGATAGGGATGAGGGGAAGGTTGAGGGGTCTGTGGGTAAGGGGGTCAAAGCACATCATATACTAGAGTGAGAATGTTTTATGAAACCCAGCACTGTGTACAACCAACAAATGCCCATAAAAATGCTTTCTGTGTGACTCTTAAATTTTGTCTTCAAGGTCTCTCTCAAAAAGGAGACATTCAGCAGAAGAAAACTTTCTATTTCTTTCCATTTTCCCTTTCTCATCTCTCCTCCTTTTCATCCTTTCTTTTTCTATTTGAGGAATAGACAAATAGCCTCTCTTCTTCATTTTATTACACACACACACACACACACATATATATACACATATACATTTGGAATGCTTTAAGGATAATATTCACTAAAGACTTAAATACCATCTGACTAACAATAGTTTAAAAAAGTTATTATTTTTCTTGTGTAATAACAATTCAGGAGGTGACATACAGAGTATAGTTGATGAAGGAAGTCACCAGATATGACAGCTTCTATCTGCATCCTCTGTTCTAGAATGTGACTTTCATTCTTATGGTCTCAAGAGAAATGCTACACTTTCAAGTAACATATCTATATCAAGTAGAAGGAAGGAAGGAGAGAGGGGATTTTCCTTCATTGACCTTTACTAAGGATCGGAAGCTTTAACTAGTACTTGTGAACTCCATTGTATTGGCCTGAACTGTGTTATAAAACCACTTGCAATTATACGGTGGGCTGGTGTTACAGTTGGGTCTAGAAGGGCTGATATGTTCAGACTTGGTGCTTTGAAGATGTGATAGGATCACAAGTGTTCTGACATTGTCAATAGAGTAGTCCATTTATGGGTTCAGTTATAGGGAGGTGATGAAAACGTAGGGGGTAGGACCTAGTTGAAGGGAATGTGTTCTTGGAAGCATGCCATAGAGAACTCTTGCTTTCTCTCCAACTCTGCTTATCATGAGGCAGTTTTCTTTCATTTTGCCATGATGTACTTAAAACCTACCACAGGCCTAAAAAGAACCAGGCAAAGCATCTGTGGACTGGAATCAAAATAAGTCTTTCTTTTTTAAAATATAATTTTCTAGGGCTTTTTGTTACAGCAATGGAAAGGCATCTAATACAACTGGGAACTTGAAGATCTTATTTTTTTTTCTACCTCTTAGAAAGATAAAGAAGAGGAGATTTAGGATAAGTATTGATTGAGCCAGTTTTAACGGAATTAACCACAATTCTGCTTAAGAAGTCCCATTTTCCCTTCGAAATATTCTTATAATGTAGGCATTTAGTAAATGTAGATAAAGAGTAATTACTCTTGTTATTCCAGTCACATGACAAAGCACCAAAAACTTAGTGGCAAGAACACTAGCATTTTTGTGATCACATATTCTGTTGATCAGTAGCCCAGAGAGGCTTCTGTTGGGGCAGCTTGTTTATGTTGCGGTGTCATGATCCTCAGTGGGCAGAGTGGAGTATGTGGCTAGACTAAGTCCTTCTCATGAGAAAGCCAAGCTTCTCTGGAAGCTGCCTTGGCTGGAATGACTATGTGGCTGAGTTCAAGGCAGAGAGCAGAGCTAATGCCTGGAATACTTCACAGGGCTTGATGGCTGGATTCTGAAAGAGATCACCTCCAGGGGCAAACATGCCAAGAGACTCAAGAAGAAGCTACATGGCATTGAAACTTACAGTTACAAGGCCACTCAGGTTCAATGGAAGGAGACAAAGACAATTTTCTTTCAATGGAANCTAAAGAATTTGCAGCCTTAAAAAAATCCATACTCACAATGATGGTACTGAGTAGTGAGGACAATTCTCTAGGAATGATGTTTCCTTAATTTCTTGTCATAGCCCCCATCTCCACTCACCCTGGAAAAGGATTGNACTAACAAATGTACATTTCAAATTGATGCTGCTGGCACAAGATAGTATTTTGGGAATACTNACATAGCTATTTAGTTACTATCAAGTATGCATGCTAACATACAGTTTTCCATGGGCAAAATCCTTTATGCAGAGAATACAAGTCAGTTACCTCTGTGGGCCATTGTGGGTGGAGGAAGCATGCTCAGTAAGCTAGCATCAGAAATGAAGGTTATTTTTTCTTGCACAGTAATCATATCAACTGTGACATACATTGAAAAGGACACCAGATATGATACTGAGAGGGGGATAACTACAACTGAACAGAAAATAGGGACTTCACCACATGAATTAAACGTGTTACATTAAAAATGAAAAACACACTAAAAAGGCATGTGTTCAGTCTTAGATGTGGGCCTTCTNTTGTTTCTGAAGCATGAGTGGACTNTTTATCCACCAGGAGGTTTGGAGCACCCAGACATGAACAGCTGTTAGGTTGGTGAACACACTCAGGACAGTGCATCAAGGGCATTGTGAGCAACCCCATCTTCTTGCACAAAGAAATGGCCCTCCTGGAAAGATACTGTCTAGGTTTTCTGCACGTCTGAGTTCAGAAAAGCATGTTTTCATTTTCTTTGCTGTTTTGCTCCTGTGTTTGTATCAAGGCAGAAAGATACAAAATAGGTATATTGAAGACAGACCAGATGGGAGAAAACATGATGATTGCTCCTCATCTGAAGTGAAGAGTGACTTGTTGTAATGGTCATTATAACCCAGGGAAAATAGCACATTTCTGGGTTAAATTAGGTCCATAAAGGACAATTTCAGGCATTAGATATTATTATTAGACATTAGATATTTCAAGGTAGCTATTGTATGTAATTTTCTGNGTTGATATGTTTGGTGAAATGATTTAATCTTGGCTATGACACTAACACTGAGGCTCTGGGTAAGTTCACATAGCCCACTTTCAACTTCCCACCTCAGAAAATGGAGATACAAATGCCTGATTTACACAGCCACTGTGAAGATTAAATGCANATTCTCTTTGACACAGTCTTGATTTCTTGAAGTCATCCTCATGCCTCTGAACTAATNATGGACAGTNCATAGGTGCCTAGAGGCTGTCATTTCTCTTTGGAAACTATCTGATACCATCAATTCAAGGTCAATAATCTCTCTTGTGTGGTTTGGAATAGAGTTCTGGGCTGNTCTATGTTAGGTCTTAACATCTAGCACTCATATCAGAAGTGGTAAAGGAAGAGTGTATACTATGGATGGTTGTAAGGTTTGGAAATGTAGATATGAATCAAATGAGAGGTCTCTGTCAATGTGGTTTTACACTATATAGGGCCCCCAAAAAAGGAACANGGGAGCAAGTAAAAGCCATGGAAATGGCTGAGCANATCAAAGTGCTTTCTGGACAAACCTGACAACCTCAGTTAGACCCCAAGAACCCATCTAAAAGGACCTGATTGTTGGTACAGGCATGTAATCCCAGCACTCCTATTGTAGGGTTGGTGGCAGAGACAGGAGAAATCCCATGAAACTCATAGGCCAGCTAGCCTGGCATATGCAAGCAACAAGAGAGACCCTGCCTCAGACAAGTTGGAATGAGCAGGACTGACATTTGAGGTTGTACTCTGATCTCCACCATAGAAGGGCAAAGACGCCCTCTCCAACACACATCCTGTGCACACACATACATAAAGATAAATNTGGAAAAGAAAGAAAATAAAAAAGTAATCACACAGAGGCATAGAGTGATAAGGAATTGAAAACATACCCAAAGTACATCCAACCCAGTTCTGTTCCACGAGAGATAATGGGGAGGATTACAGGTGAAGCCATGACATTTGAACTGAAACCTGAATAGTGAGAAGTAGCCCAACATATCAGTGCAATCCCAGACACAATGTATGGACATTGGGTGCAGTGATTCACTCAGTTGCACAACCTGTAGAGATGGTTGCTTTTCTTATTTCCTCTTTATAGATGAGGACAAGATAGAAGGGTAAAGCAAATTATATAAGAAAGCAAAGANTGCAAAACATAGAGCTCAAATTCAACCCCAGACAAATCCAACCCCTCAAAACCCCGTACTTTCAGCCTCTGTCAGAACTGCCCCTCAAAAGCATGTGTCATGGTGTTCTCTTTGATCTTGGGTGTTACTCCGACTCCCTCATGAATTAATTGATGGGTATAACTCAGCCCCAAGAGTAACGCCTAGCTCTTAGCACATTTCCAGGAAATCTTTGCGTACAAATGCATGACTGCAGTGAGCAAGCACACATGTGCTGAAGGCGCTCATTAAGTGGGTAGTATCAGGTCAGTGGTTAACACATTATTGCCCCTTCCTCTTTAACCCTCCAAGTTAAACTCTCATGATCTGTTGCTGTACCGGAAGCAACTAGAAGACTTACAGCTCACAAAGGCAGGCCCCTTTTTATACTGTATCAAGAAAGGAATGTAGGAGGCAAAGCTTCTTGAAAGCTTGTTAGCAAAAATGAAAAATGGCAGCTTCTGGGAGCTCAGAAGAAAAACATATGCAAGCAATGAACCTGCAAAGTCATAAATTTCCACATTCCAACATAAAATATTCGTGCTTCAAAGAATAGTAATTTGGAAAATTCACACACACACACACACACATACACACACACACACACAGCAATATGTAAGGAGACATGTGAAGTTAGTTAAATATCTTTAATAGGCACTTACTTCAAAGTCTGGAACACTTAAATCATTTCTACGGCTTTTTGACTGTTATTCCCCAAACATTGCCAAAAACACTCCTTGAAAGGTTGCAATGAATTTGAAAGGCAAATCAGATTTACAAAATTTGCATGAGGGAGAATGATAGCCTGTATTTTGGATGTATTTTTCAATGTCATCATAGAGTTGCCTTCTGCCAAAGATGAACTTGGATGTGCTGACCTTTGCGGATGACTTCTCTCTGTTAGAGCCTTGCCCTACAGGATTTTAGAAGGCTGGTCACAAGTCCATTTAAGGATACCAGATGCTTTTGAAATGCTTGGTTGAGCGAGGTGACTTATNTGGGTCTGAATGTAACATTTGGGGAAAAAAAGAATTCTGCCTTAAAGAAAGTGAACATTTATGCAAGATGAATCAGGTCCAGTGTCCTTTGGAGGAACTGTGACCTTCACACTGCTGGGGACTAGTTTGATGGACACAGATAGTAAATCTCACAAGAAAGCACAAGAGGATTGCATTTACTTTTTAGTCCAGTGCCATGCTGAACTCTTTCTTTTTGTCAGTTACAAGTGTAAAACACCACCACCAAAGGTCACTCAGTCTATGCAATTTTTTGTAACTGAGACTTAGTTTGTTTCTTGAATGCGGNACCAAAATACTAGTAAATGATCAGGAGATTGTAACAGAGGTCACCCTATTAAATGAACTATCCAGAATGGGCACTGTTTTAAGATTTTACCTATACAAAGACTCTGTATTGATGGTTATTGATTATATTTTCAGTCTAATTTATAAACTCAAAGATATAAACTGAGTGTGTTAAATAGTAGTGAAGTATAAAGGGATATCTTCAAATCAACTGTCATGACAAAGGGATAAGAGCCGGATTTACAACCCACTACTGAGTGCAAAGTCAGCAGAGAGCACAGAGAAAATCTACTAACTAGTTCTCTGTTANAGCTGGTGATCTCAGCTTAAAATTCTGGCCTTGCACCTAATAGTTATACAAGGAAGTCCAAACGTTGTCAGTCAGCTGTGCTTGAAAGGAAAATAGAAATAAGCTTCCTTACATCATAACGACTTTAAATAAATACTGTGGTAAGAAAAACCCACTTCTGTGGATACTAAGTGTGATAATGATTTAAAGAGCGTGTTGCAANGTGATCAGCATCCATCCGCTTTCTCATCCTGTCATGTCCTGACAACCATAAAAAAATGCACTATGGACAGCAGGTGGCAGCAAAGGACGGGGTAAGAGAAATGGCCCAGACAGGCCACAGTGTTTAGAATTCCAGAATGATTGGAAGGTGACAGCTCTTTTGGCCCTGATTAAAATAATATGACACAAATACAAAACTACCTGGAAGGTAGACTGTGATTAACTAAGTTTAAATATTTTTCTACCATTCTAAGTTCTGAGTAAATTAGATAGTTACAAAGCTTACATGGAATGGCAATGTCCCATAGAAAAGCCCAACTGGATTCTTCTGAGGTTCACTCTGAGTGGAAAATTTTTATAATAATTAATTACATATAATATTTAATATAAAAATTTTAATTTAGACTAGCATGGGGATAGGGGATATGCCAGTTGGAGAGTGATTTGTTTCTTGGCTCAGAAGAATTAATGGAAAAATATCAATACCATCAAGTAAAAAAAAACAAACAAAGATGTTAAAGTAGTTAAATATTAGTGGGTTCTTTGAGAATGTGATACTTACACCAGGGAAACAGGATAGCTCTGAGTCTTATAAATATGCAAGAGCACAGACAACGAAATATTATGAAGACAATGCGTGTTAATTTAGTGGAAGTGGGGAAACTGTGGATATCTTTGAATATTTACAACATAGGAGTGGACCTCTAATCAGATAACAGGCAGGGCAGCTGCTAGAATTCTGAGTGAGTCAAGATGGCGANCCCAGTAAACCAGCTTTTGAAGACCATCATTTACTTCATATATCTCAACTGTGATTTTATTTGTTTCACGTGGTGCCCCAGTAGATTGCGTGAAACTGAACGCTTCTAAAACTACTCCAAAAAAAGCTAACCGGTTGAAGGAAAGGCGCATAGCAGAACGATGGTAGTTTTTAAAACTATAGCCATCTATTGCTCTCCAAATGCCATTTCAGACCTAAGGTAATTATACTGAGTGTCCAACCTGTGAGATTCTTGGGTCCCAGTTTCCTGAATGAAATCGGGTATATGAGGCTACTCTTGTGGTCAGACTACAAAGTGATTAAATAAGACAACCATCAAATATTTGTTATTTTATGGACTTTTTTTTTTACTATGATCAGAAAAAATCCTAACTAAATTGCTGTGCTCTGAGGAATATCTCAGGAAATTGTCCCTTATCACCACCTGCTTTGTCAGAGTCTCTAATTGTGCAGTTCTGATTTTAAGTGGAGACAGTGGGCGAGGAAGATTAATACAGTAAAACCATGCATGATGCTAAACCATAGAACATATCAGGTAATCAAGGTGGCTCTGATGCAGTTTCAAGTCTTGGTCCAAACCACTGAGGCTTTGAATTCCAATTTGATATTTCTAAAAGATGTTGGTTTCTTTACAAAAACTTGCAAAAGAGACACCATCCTTCCTAGTCCATTGAGGGAGGTAGAAGGCAGGAGTAACAGGGGCCAAATGAGTTTCAGAGTGAAACCATGACTTTCCAAGTTCAAGTCTTGGCCGGTAGAATTCTCAGAGTGATGTCATGAAGTAGAGAGGAACCCTGAAATGTGCATCTCCCATTGTTACTATTATCTGCGTACCCTGCCTCCCCACCCCCGTTCTGAGCGTCTCAAACTCTTATGTAAAATTACCATNAAATGAAAGTACGTTATTTATGGCCCTGCTGTTTTGCCCAAACATTCCAGATGAGGATGTTTTCAAGTAACTATGAAAAATAATGTTTTAAAACCAAGTTGCTAAGGATACTGTGAAAATCTTAAATATATCTAGACTTCAAAGCAAGTCCAAAATCTGGGTTTACATGACTTGTCTTCCCTGAAAANGAATTTAACACCTCGTAAAAATATCTTCGGTCTTTTCAGTAAACACCTGTGTGTGTTTGGAGTTTGTTCTTTCTCTGAGTTGAGAAGATACCGTAGTATCTTACTTCATTTACTGAAAANGAAGACTCCCTTGGGAAAAAGATTTGCCCAAAGTGAGTCAGCGGCTTTCCGCAATAAAGATCCAGTCTCTAACTTAGAGTCAACTACTACTTCTAGCCCTTCTCTCAGTAGTAATTTTGTACTAATAGTATCTTTTATTGCTTTGAAGTACCTCACAACATAATTTACCCCCAAGGAAAGAAGCAGCAAAGTGAGG
>LZPO01044669.1:54437-75785 GCA_001675575.1 Neotoma lepida
GTCTTGACATGAACGCTGATTTATAGAGCTCCCCCCCCATTGATTTCTTCTTGTAGCCCAGACACATGGAAATGATAAAAAGCTCACCAGGGCTCACCTTCGTGCTAATCAAGAGTGTTCAATGCACGTTATAAATCTGATATTCTATTTATTGCTTATCTTTATTCACGAGATTAGTCTCCAACCTAGGACTGTCCGCTTTCAAAAAAAAATTTTGTTTTCGGGTGCATGTGTTTCCACTTTGCACTTTCAACGGGCTGCAGAAGACAATAGTGTGAAAAACATATGAAAATATGAGGCGACAGAGCAGCATGTGTGTTTCATTTCTGCAGTGTTAGAGTGGAAAGTAACAAAAGAAACACCACACACACACACACACACACACACACACACACACACGGGCCAGGGCCCCAGCACAAAAGACGTACTGACCCAAAGCTAACACAAGGCAAGTTAAAGAACCGAGCAAATCGGAGGAGGGGCTAGAGACAAGCAATTTGGGGAAAGATCACGCACCTAGATTAGTTAGATGAAATGCGGGCGGGAGAAGAGCAGAGAAAGGAGTGCCCGGAACTGGAACTCAGACCCCTGAGGCTGTGGATAATACTTTTGCTTAAAATACAAGGTTTCTTTGGCTGCACAATAAAAGAAAAATAATGGTCACAAAACAAGCATCAATTCTCTTCCAAGAGCAGAACAGCCACTCACTAAACCAAACCTAATTATTCTTGTTTAATTGTGAGATCAGGGAGCCGGGTCTGACCCTAGCCCCGCTGCTCACCCAGGAATGGTAAAGTCGAAGGGGGTTGGGATAGCGCCGAGGAACGCCTTTCCTTGAAGGGACATCAATATTTGCAGAGTTTAAAGCTTCAAGAATACAAAGGCCGGCGTGAGATTATCTGATGATTCACGGATACCGAATGAACGAGTTATTGCCTCCAAAAGGTGGACCACGTTTGAAAAATAAATAAATAAGTAAATGGTAAATAAATAAACAAATAAAAGGCCGGTTGATAAAAAGGAAAAAAAAAAGAATTTAATATCAGCAACAGCCCGAAAGGGAATGAAATCTAGAGCAGCAACTCCGCATGGAGGGCGGTGAAAGCCGGTCCCGAGGCCTCGGGGCGCGACCAGCGGCGGCAAGTGCAGCTCCAAGGGAAGCGGGAACCTCCCGGGAGACATAAATGCAGCGGCCTCGACGGGACACCCGGCAACTGGCTGTTAGCTGAAGAAAAGGATGACACCGGCATAGAGAAAGGAATACCCTGGCTTCCAGGACTTACTGATCTGAGTCTCTGCCTCCGTTTCCCCACCGCCCCGAGTTCGTGCCTTTAAAGGAGGTATCGCCTAGGACCTGCGTCCCATCCTGGGGACCTTGAATGTGTCCAACACCCCAGAACTGAAGAGCGAACGATGGTTCTGCCCGCGCTCTCCAGAGGTTCTTATTATCCTTTAATTTTTATTGGACAGCCTGTTGCTCAGCAGACCAAGAAGGGTGAGCCCGGGGCTCCCGGACGCCTTGCAGAGTGCCTTTNCCTGGCAGCCCGCGGGGACCTGGCTAGGGGTTGGCGCTGCTCGGAGTGCCGTAGGCAGTGGCAGGCTGGCAAGGCCGGATCCCCTCCTGATGCTCACCTCAGGCTGCCGCTGGAAGTTCAGTCCCAGCGCCAGCTTTTCTCCGACAGGGACCGCTTGCCTTCAACTCCCGAGGCTGCCTTCTCCACCTCGTCCCAGGATAATTGAGCGTTTTTCTACATTTAGAGCTTTGGAAATTGAGAAAGCGCGCTTTCATTTGTGCGTCGTCTGCCGACAGCCCCTTCGCGTTGGAGTCTTTCTCCTCCTCCCCTCACGTACACACACACTCTTTTTTTTTTTAATAAATGATTTGAAAAATCAAAACAAACCCCGAATCAGTCCGCCCAATTTTATGCTCCATCTCCCCTGTCTGCCACAGATTCTCTTTGTGGTCTACGGAAAAACAGTGTTTAGAGCCATTTGCGATTGCCTTTGTCACTTGCCTCTCTGTATATGTAGGTTTTACATATCATTTGTTTACCAAATCAGTTCCTATTTCTTCAGCCCAGGATTCAGGATATTTGTTNCTAGATTAATTGCCCAGTGCTGGAAGAGAGGCAGGACATTTTGCCATCCACCTGAAGCAGAAACTGTCAGCCAGCATTAGGGCACCACAAGGACACTGCTGCGACAGATTCCAGCCTCTGAAGGTTTTGATTAAAGAACCCGGTTTGCCTTCCCAGCACTTGTTGTAAAGGTCATACTTTGAAGCTATGGTTGAGTGCTCACTGGGTGTCTAGCCTTCGCCTCCAGGTGTTGCAGGACCCTCCTTGCCAGCGCCAAACAACGCTGTACACCTCTGAATATATATAACACACAGTCATGTCAGTTCTCTTGGCCAAACCATACCTACCTGCTCTGTGGACTTGNATAGTTTCAGGTTCCTTATTAACTCTCCCTGGTTTGCTTATTGATTTCTTTACTTGATTACATCCCGACTCAACAAAGCCTAGGGATGTGGAGTGTGTGGGTGACCCTGTTATTTCCCTGATAAGTATTTTTCTTTTAAAGAAAATTTTAAAAGAAAAGTTGGGGTTGGTCCATACATTCTTTAGTTTTGTTTCTGCATATGTAGTTTTCATTCTACAAACTGACAGAGTTGTTAGTTATGAGAAGCTTGAAATGACTGAGCAAGGGTTTGGAGGTCAGTTTCAGGTAGCCATGGCAATACTATTCTACATCATCCATCTGGATTAGGTGACCATTTGTCCACCTTGGAAGAGAACCTTAATTAAAGGCAACTTCATTACAATTTACCCNCAATCACCCCCCGCAAAAATAAGTCAGNAGCTTTGGCTGTTTCAACAGATAAATGACTCTGTAGTATCTGAAATTATGCAAGTGACTCATTGTCTTTGTGGACATGCTACATTTTTGCGTTGGCAGTTTCTGTATCATTTCTAAAGGTATTTTTAGGTATGATGTCTCTTTACATTAAGCTTTTAGCTGTAATTGAGTGCTGTCTGGGATGTTAAGGGTAACATACACANGAACAAACAAAACGCAACAAAACAGTGGGACAATGACCTCACTTCAGAGTACAGCTGTCCCAGGGGGTTCAAGGTNAATTCTTGGTACTCTTGTCTACACAACTGAACACNGTTTGTTGCCTAAGATTACAATACCCTGACAGACCAATATTGTAGCTGACCCAAGATGTAGCCTTTTTATTGGAAATGAAAGGAAAATGAATAGAAAATTCTGTTGGGTTTTGTGAGATGAGCATGAGTCAATAAATAGAATTTGGAAACAGCAATGTCATTTGTACTCCAAATATTTAACTACACATCAGTATATAATGGTTCTAGAAAAAGAGAAAAGAGACATATAATATTGTCTTTTGGATTGACAATGACTGTAACCAGATTGGAGGATTGGCAAGAACAGTCACCGATGTCCATCCAGTTACTAACAGGCAAAAAAGGTTTTAAGCTGAGGACATTTCTGACTTATTTCCCTTATTTTGATTCCATCTTCACTAAACAACTTTCTGACTACAATTTAAACNCTCTGTGCTGCTCCTGAGTGGTNCGAATGTGTCTAGGTCTTTGAGATTTTTACAAATCTATATGTATCTAGTGGGTGTCTGTTCTTAATTTTGGTCTTGATGGGTTTGGTCTAACGTTGATGATTCTCTGAGAGACAGAGCAAATCTAGATATCCTGCAAAATCTNTAATCTGTTCCTATGGACAAAGAGGAGCCTTCTAACGAGGCCAGTTATACACATACATGATAGAAGTGGTACATCCTTGGCTATCATCTGTTCAAAGGTCAAGATAATAGTGTTGCTTTTGTGCCTAGATCCAAAGCCTAGACCTTGGGAATATTCAGAAATCATTTTCTAAATGATCACATCAAAGCCTCATGCTTGCCTCTATCTCTATCTTCTATCAAAAATTAATCCATGCAAGCTATTCTTGGAATTAATTATAGCTTTGGTCTCCGCNGAATCCTGAGTGTATTAAGTTTGACACCAACCCCTGTAACGTATCATGTCTTTTTTTTAAATGGTGAATGTAATTTAATTACATGTTCTCTTAATGCTGAATTCTGTTATTTGGGAAACACATATGATTTATTATTTTATTATCTTTGTTTCTAATTCTGTTAATTCTTATCTGTCCTCAGTGAAAGGAACTACAAAATTTATTTAGCTGTTCCCACAGAAATCCTTCCTCTCTTAGCAGAAGTTGCCTATGGCTTCCTGTTTTACTTTAGATTTTTTTCTACTATTGCAGTCTTGTGGCTGCAAAGATGAATNCACCTGGANTTATGAAAAAACTTNTGTATCTCCGTTAGAGCTATTGGAGGATTAAATCAGATAAAGCATATAAAGGATTTAGCACAATATCTGACACTTAGTGTTGAAAAAGTGCATCTTGGTGCTACTTTAACACATAGGTCCTTTACATTAGACCATTAAAGGATGAGATGTAATGACTCTTGTTTCCTTTCCTTGCTTGTGCCTGGTAGCTTAGAATTCTTCCTCTTGCCAGTATATTTGAAGTGATTTCCCCCAAATACATTTCATTAAAGTTGTTTCTATTCAGAGATTTAATATATATGCCAAGATTGGTGCTTCGACCCATATTGGTGCACTATGCCTGGATTCGGTGCTTGGTGAGGGCCTATGTCCTCCTTTGCAAATGGGCATCTCTTTTCAGCTATCTTTACAAATTATTTTCAATAAAGTTAAAATTGGGCACAATCCATCACTGATCTCTTGGTGACCTTATTTTTCACAAGTCTCTACTCATAGATATTTTTGCTCAGGCTTCCTGTTTGAGTCTTTGAGTTGTTAAAACAACAAAACAAAACANAACAAAAAACCAAAACAACCCAAACATTAGAGATTTATGGAATCATTGCATTTTCTCTCATAAATGAATTTAGGCATATACGGTGGCTGCTACTATCTAATTCAGTATTTTTAATTCATCTGTACTAAGTTATTTTATCTTAATCATTCTTGCAAAAACCTACTTAAATTGCACTTCTGAACAGCCCCTTCACATAATTTCCTTATCCTCCTTAAAATACTTTTTTTTAAATTAATGGTACACACTTTCTTCTTATGTATTCCACACTGTATTTCATCCAGAATGGGTACTTGGTTTTTAAGAAAACTGACCCCTTGATTGAAATATCTCTTTCCTACTTGCTAAGAATTGAAGCAACAGTCCCCATGTCTAGATGATTTTTCATAGATAATGTTTGTGCAGGACACCATCAGGGATGTGGCTTGTTGAGGATTTGTATAAGAAACTGCATGATGTTTCTGAGAGTTTATCATTCTCACACTTAAGCATTTTAAAAGAATCATTGAAAGAATATCATGGGAACCAGGCAATGTATTCATGACCTACCTATGAAGCAGGTCTAGACTCTACTGTGCTGTCTAACTGTTATAAGCTTCANGCTCTCCAGCATCATCACNAAACTGCCATGAAAAGAAGTATTTCAGTTTTCCATCATTTTTTTATACACCGTAAATGCAGTTTTTTCTTGCCAATTATTTAATGTACATGAAATGAAGAGAGTGTCGCAAACCAGTAATCTTAGTATTTGGGACAAGCTCTGTCACTGTTATTTACTGTGTGACTACAATTAAACCCCATAAGTAGTTGTTTTTGCATTTCTTCATGTGTTAAACTGGGATAATGATAGTTTTGTGGGATGTTTGTAGGTGTGTGTGTGTGTGTGTGTGTCAGCTAGTTTGGGATGCTATAACAAAATGTAATAGACCAGGTGATTTCAGCAGCAGACATGCATTTCTCACAATCCTGAAGGTTGGGAAGTCCAAGAGCAGCATGGCTGGATCCAGTGTTTGGTGAGGGCCTATGTGCTATGTGCTATAGCCCATTTGCAAACGGGCATTTCCTTGTGTCCTCACATGTTAAAGAGAAGAGACAAGCTCTCTCCTGTCCTTTTCATAATGACAGTGATCCCATTTTTTGCTCTCAACACAAAAATTAACTCCCCAGGCCTACCTAATGTTATCACTAGAGAGGGAGGTTAGGATTTCAGCATATGAATCAAGGAGGGACATAAACGTTCATTTNGTAGTTGTATGTGTGCGCACATGTCAATGTGTGTGTACATGTGTATGTAAGAGAGAATCCAATTAAACTATTCAACTTANATATTCAAAGCAGGAGTGGATAATATGTATTAATACTATGTTTATTATTTGAGAATTTNATACAATGTATCTTGATCACATTCATTCCCCCCTTTTCTCCCTCATCTCTCAACAGAGTCTCTCAGTCCTCCGTCCCCCTCCCTCCACTTTGTGCCCCCTCCCTTTTAAAGAAGAGTGAGGAAACAGATGCCCCGGCCTCTTACAATCTTTCTGTAGCCTTTTCTGCTGTATTCTCTGAGCCTAAGTCCAGTTATCTCACTGTTGGTTACTCCAGATACACATGCCGCTATTGTGTCTTTCAGAATTGCTTGCTGTGCTGGTGGTTGTTGTGGCCCTTAGATGTGATAGCTGGATAGGACTATTGATTGCTTTTCTCCCTTGGCCGCTTGCTTGCTTGGCTCCATAATTCNCTATGGCTTTTTAAAACATCCTTAATGCTAATTATCCCACCTCTNCCTTCTCCCTTTGTGTTGCCCTCACTCCCTAGGTAAGTGCTNCCAACCCATTTTTCCATTTCCCCTCCTTAGCNACTGTGTCTCTTCCCAAGTGCTCTTGTCCACCCCCACTGCCAACTATGATCCCTTTGGTCACAGATAACAGGAAATTAAAAAGGAAGATAGTTTTGGTCACCTCCTCTGGGCTTGTATTGTGTTAACATGCTATGTGTGTCTCAATTGTATGATTACTTACATTCATGATGTTTATGACTTGAAAAATAGTCTAGCTCAAATTTTTATTTTACTGCTTTGTTTTTTCTTATTTGGTTCTATGTGTTGTCAACTAGTATTTGCCAATCAGACTTGATTTTTCTCCTTTTTCATACCAACCAGTTCTTGTTTTAGGGATTCAAAAGTTTCTGTTGTCTCCTCTGGAATATTAATTACTTCAGACTTTTAAAGTCCCTATCTGCTGTAGATAGTTCTACAGAGAGTCCTTTAGAGTTAAGAGCCTTACTTTAAGATTTTTACTTTGCTCAAGTATTTGCTGACTTTTGGCTTTGCGCTTGTCTTTGTTCATGCCTTTTCCTTTTTTTGTGTGTGGACACATCTTGTCTTCACTGCTTGAAAGGAAAGATTAGGACACATTGCACTGCAGAGGATGCAGGTAGATCATCTAATATCACAACTCCTAATTTTACTTTTTATGGGTGCCACCAGCTCATGGGGCTCAACATTGCTTTTTGTCCCCAGCTAGACACCCATAGCCACTGATGGCCTCTTTATGAATTCTTTTGACCTAACTGAATTTTGACCAANAAGGATTTTGGCCTAACTGTGTGTTTCTTATTTCTGAAACTTGGCTCCTCTGGATTGCATTCTTACGTGGCTTTCAAATGCTCTGGGCATCATGGCAAACTGAGAAGGGCATTGTGGAATATGTAAAATTTCGAGAGCAATGGGTGATATTCTCATTTGTCAGACATGGCCCGGCCTTCCAGCTCATAGCATCAGTGCTGGATCAGGCTGCATTCGTTCTAGAGGATATTGTATCTTTGGGGAGCTAGCATTGCAGAGGTTCCATGATAAAAANGAATTGTCACATGGAAATATCCATATGAATCAAGAAATAAGGAAGATAACATCAATTCTGAGGCCAAGATTTGAATAGATTTCTAATATCCAATGGCTGCATGCATGCTACTAGTAAATATTTGTGACCATTTAAGNATAAAGTAAAAATATTTTTCTTTTGCCTTTTCACATTCCCATAAAAGGAGAAAACATACCTCCTCATTACCACTGCTTAACACTTGGAGCTGATAGCTTTGTCCTCAGGACAGGACGAAAACAACAACTAAGAGTCACTCTGTGTGTGTGTGTGTGTGTGTGTGTGTGTGTGTGTGTGTGTGTAGAACAAGTTTGGTTTGGGAACCTATGGCATTAAAAGACACTGTTGCGGTTTTCCAACCCACTGTTCAGACACTTGCCCCAGGACTTTTACCTGAGTCTTGCATGGCCTGTTCCTGAAACTGCAGTAATACCAACTGTTTCCTCCAGTCTTTTCAGCCAGCTCCATGTTGCCTTTGCTCTCCCCATCCTTCCCTCTCCCTCTTGTCCTCTGCAATGGTAGGCATCAAACTCAGAACCTCAAGCATGCTAGNTGCAGACTCTCCCAAGGAGCTATGTCCCTAGCCCTTTGAGCTTGCTTTTTTTCTGTACTCTTCTTACATCTCTATTCCATCATTTTGAGATTTCTGATCCACTGACATCAATCCTTTGTTTCCTAGAGATGACAAGGACTTTTGAGAGGCTGGTGGGAGGTGTTGCAGCTATGGAGAAAAGAAATAATAACATGTTTAGTCTGCCATTTTCATCTTCTACATCATTATTGGGAGCTTTAGGATATTTATTTGGTTTCAATATATTTTAAGAATCATCTTTTATTTTTTGTCTTCAGTATTTTGCTAAGTACATCCCCAATTATTTATCCATTTTTGTTGTCACATCTAATCTGTAATGTTCTAAAGCTGCTTCTGGTTACCTGGACACCTTTGCTTCTTTACCAAGACATTCATTTGTATAGAGNAGAATATATTTCATTGTTAGTCAAGATTATATCATCATGTTTTCTTGCAAATTTACTTCTTCTTCAAGTGCATTCCAAATTATTTTCGTAATCAGTATTTTATTTTTATTACTGGCTTGAAATTAAATAATTGCATAAACCACCATTACAGAGTGGTTTCCTCAGAAAGTTGAATTCTTCCCTTTCTCATTTATCCTTGTAAATAGTCTGTATTTATAAATGCTGGAATATGGTTTGTGTCCTGGTTTGCAAACCTGAAACTTTATATAGTCATTGTTCTTTCTGTAGCTTTTTAATAAAAGTTCTTACTTTTTTATTTGGGATATCACTAAAGATTTCTCTTGGATACTTAAGAGGAGAAAAAGTAATTGCTACATTGCTGTTTGTCTTTCTTTTATTTTCTGTTCCCTTAATTTACCCAACACTATCACAGAAGAACAAGATTATTTAGGTACACTTAATCTGTCTTTGCAGGCTGAACATTTGGGAAGAGATTGCATATAACTAACGTTTTATTTATATAAGATAAAATAACTGATTTAAAACGCTAAGCTGATTATTGGTCACGTAACACACACACACACACACACACTGCTGCAATGACTGAATTTATGTATATTTTAACCTGATAACTTGTCTAGTATGATTAAAAATTCATTAGATTCTAGGAAAACATCAGCTAAATCTAACAGGTGAACTGTAGCAGAGAAAAACCCCAAAGCAATGGATCATAGGTGGGTGGGTGGGATGAAATGACAAGCAANTTTGATGGCCATTTTAGCCTCAGGAAGAGTGAGTGACATTGTGTTGTCTTTGTCCATGAAGCCTAGATTTCTACCGGTGTAGATAGCACCTGAGTACATTGGAAGTGATTTGCCAAGTGTCATCTCTGCTTCCCTGTGAGTTTACCCTCCATTCTTTCATTTCATAGATAACCATCTAGTTGAGGCAGGCAGATCCATTCTTTATGGAAATCCTACACCGCTATTTAGTCACTTCACAACTTTTAGCAAAATTACACCCAATCCTTAATATTGACAATCCAACTGATGTCCAGCAGTCTTACAACAGAAACAATACATGATAAAAATCAGCTTGTAGAACTTGTAATTTGCATTTATTCAAATGAAAACTTATCTGAGTCGACCCCATTAGTAGTAAATAGTACAAGATAAACTTAAAAGACAAGCCACTTGGCAATAGTGTTGAGATCTTTATTCTGTATTTTGCTAATTAACTTTTTGCTTCATTAACTTCTTACTGTTTCAAGCTTCTTGGAAGGCAGAGTCTGCTCTTTCTCTATGCAACTAGCCGGGGAGCTTGGCTGAAGGAACTCACCAACTGGCAATCCAATACCAAATGTTCAGCCTTGAAAACATACATACGAGTAACATTATACCGGCTGAGCAGGTTGTATTTACATACTGAGGAATAAAAAATGTATAGAATACATTTCATATATATGTAAAGACAATCAAAGAAAAAGAAGCCATGAATGAGAGTTGGGATATGTGTACATGGGAGGTGTTGGGGGGGGAGAAGAGGGAAGGGAGAAATAATAATATAATATAATATAATAATTATATTATAATTACATTATATTATATTATATTATATTATATTGTATTATATTATAATGTCAAAAAAGAATTCTCAATTGCCTGCCACTTTAGGGATAGAAAACCTTAACTTTTTTTAAGTGTTACTTAAAATCAAACTTAAGTTTCTTGTCTAACTGGTCACCCATTTGTAAACTAAAATTATGAATCTGTGAAGAGTTCAAACTTTCCCAGGTCCTGGTAGCTGAGGTGTTCCCACACTGAGATCACAATCTTGAACATAAGCCCAGTCTGGCAGGCTCAAAACCATACGCCCCATGTCTTGTTTAAGTATGAGACTCCGTAGAGCATCACTTAGAACTTGAGGATGAGAAAGCTCTCACTAAAAATGCAGCTATTAGAGAGACGACATGCTCCTTGGGAAAGAACCCCTCTTGTTGGTGTACTTCATGCTGCCAGAAGCTACGCCTCACTGTGGGCTTGCTGTCTGCGAGCTTGTGAGTCATGANTTAACAAATAGAAACCGTGCCTCCCTCTCTCATTGCAGGACCACAGAAAAATCACTGCTTGGGAGAGAAAATCCTGCTGATGGACTCTGAGGTCATTTTTCTCTTTTAGAGATGTGGATCTGAATAATACAAACAGTGAGTCAGTAGCAAAGGAAAGGTTATTAAATACCCGCTTCTCTTTATAAACCGGATACATTTTCTTCTATCTTTCTGTTCAGGCTTGAAGACATGCTTTCTTTAATAAGCACTTCTTTCTATTTGTGAATTTTTTTACTGTTATGGGTATAATCAGCATGTTCCATTGGCAAATTATTGTTTTGGAGATGAGGAAACTGAGCCCCAGAGAAAGAAATTACCATAGTCACAGATAGGTGGTTGGAAGCACAGCAGAAACAATGGTCTACTTCTTTCGGATCTTATCAAGTTCTCCCTGCTGCCTTCAAAGTGCAGTTCTCCTGATATGGTTACAAAATGCCTGTTGGTGAAGTTTCCCATCTCTATAATTTGATCTAAGAAGGGCAAGTTAGATGGAGTTGATTCATGAGCAAACAGGGAGACAAACTGATAACTATTTCAGAGATGAGTATGTTTAATTAGAGAATAATATGAATACTTACAATAAGGATCTCACTACTTCTGGAGGAAGGTAGAACAGAAGTGTAATTTTTCAGTTCCATTGTTTAGGAAATGAATTATGTATAAATCGTTCCTGAAATAGCACAGTAATTTATTAACATGATTCCCATGGCTTCTGGGGAAATGTTCTAAGACACAAAGGCTACGTCTGTATGCAATCATGGAATGTATCATTTTAATGGAGATTGAGTTGTTGGCAGGACATCTTACAAAGTCAGTTTGGAATGACAGGGATATCTGTTGATTTGTTTTATATGAAAAAATAAAAAGGTACAAGGTTAAAATACAATGAAACTGATTCCATGTTTCTTCTTCTTTTTAAAATATTTCTTTCTCCCTTCTTTCTCTGTCTCTTTCCTTGTAGTACATGCGACACATGACATAGAATGTGAAACTTTTATGAAGTTTCCATTTATGCTAACTTGTTCCTATGTATTCATTATTTATGTGGCAAGTAAGAGAAGCGGTACTGCTACCCAGTTCAATATGTCAACAAGCATTTGCTGCGAAGCTACTCACTTTTCTGTGTTCTAAAGAACTGGATGTGGTGACGTAGTCTCAAGGCAATAATGTGTAAGAACAAAAGACGTTAGCAAAAATATTCTAAGTTATTTTGACAGTTCTATATGGAGGAGAGTACGGTTTTAGTAGAAATGCAAACTCAGAGTGGGTGAAGGCAAAAGAGGGTAAGGGTATGTGGTAAAACTGACTTGGACAATTTGAGATTCATCGTGGATAGGCCCACCAAGTCAACTCAAGCCTTCATCTAGTTGTTAGGATGAAGAATANAGTTTTATTCACACTGTTTATAAAAGGGTTTTTTTTCCTATAATGAGTTCATCTATCAAAGTCCAAAATATAGGCCCTGAAAGATTTTCAAATCTCAAAACCATTGTTCCTCTAGCATAATTTCATGACCATTACTTACATGTTCAATCTTCTCGCAACTATAAAGTTGCCATAATATAAGGTTTAAACCTTCTATTCCTCTAACTTAATTCATTATCTTATATTCTGAAGGACATAACCAAAGACTATTTGATAAAAATAAGTTTTATGTGTTATTTATGAGGGAGACACTTAAGGATTTTAAAAAGTCTTTAAAATATTTACATTTTTACTTCTGACTTTTAGTTTAACACTATTTTTTAAAAATGGGTTTTTCTCTTATATTTGATGTAGGTTTCAGGCTTTAGATTTATAGTTCAACACCTCACAACAAATTCTGTAAATATTCAGTGGGGGCTTGGTCCTGAAGTATAAACACTTCTTGCTATTGAAGCCCTGAAGAAAAGCAGATGCCCTCATTNATTATGAGGTCTCCAGGAGACTGAAGAGATTCTGAAGTTCCCTCTCTCTCTCCCTCTTTCTCTCTTTTTTTCTAGAACATCTTCTTCAACAAGAAAAATGAAATGTCACCATGCTAAGGTGAATCATAATAAATGTTATGTCTTGTCTGACATTGAAAATAAATCCAAGTAAGTTTGTAGAATTATTGGTGGCTTTTTCCCCCATAGAGGTTTGGATCTGCTTTATAAATTAAATAGCATGCGCTGACAGCTCAGGGCAGTAAGTAAACTATTCAGTAGATAATCTCCATAGAAACAGAAAAAGCTTAACCATCTCCTTCTAAAATAGCCTGTTCTACTCTGCTGTTGGAAATGATAATGGAAAATCCTACTTTTATTCAAATTTAGGATTAATTTCAAATTACCTTTTAATTGAAAAGACATTAGGTATAAAATAACTCAGAAGGAACACACAGGTATTAATGGCTATGGGTATTAGCTATAGTCTTTTTTTTTTTTAACCCTGATACTGTTTAATAAAGTTTGCTGAATTTCAGATAGTGCTACTTGTTGGCCAGGGCTTTTGTATACATTTCCCACATATTTATCAATTATATCAATGGAAAGAGATAGCATTATTCCTCCCATTTTTATGATAAGGAAACTGAGGCACAGAGAGACAATGGCCTGGTGGAGATGGTAAAGCTTAGATTTGTCCCTGGGCTCTGAGGTCTGTTGTGTTTACCATTTAAGAAGGTCATGCATGATTAGAGTTGGGCCCTGAATCCAACATGACTGGTGTCATAGAGGAAGAAAGGATGGGCGAAAACAGAGATATAAGGGAGAGGACAATGTGTGGAGAAGACAGAGAGCAGAGTGCCCATAAACAAAAAATATAATAAACTTCAGTCTAGTCTGAGGATGAGAAGCCTGATAAGGAACACCAAAGATTTCTGGTCACTGCTGGAAGGCAGTAGAAGCCAGGGAGGATTCCCTCCTAACGGCATTGGAGGGAACAAAGCTTTGATTTCAGGCTCCAAGCTTTCAGAAATGTGAGATCCTGATGGAAACATAAACATATGGACCTTCCCAGCCTCATCATTCTAACCTGGACTTGTCTTATGCCAAATAGAAACACACACAGAAGTCTGGAGCTTTACCACGCTCCTATGCTTGCTGGAGCTGTTACTCAAGGGTATCTCCTAGGCTGATTTTTTTTTTTTTTTTTTTTGCTAAGTTCATCAGGGGCAGCACAATGCTTCATTCATCTTTGTGCCCTTAATAACAAGCACAATGCAGCACTGGGGCAGGATTCAGGCTACCTGTGGAAAGAATTTCCTCTCTGCTTCTCTTTGTTGCCTGGGATATAATAATTTTGTCATCTGAGAAAGCCTCATTTACCTTTGGATGGACCCTATATCTTACTTACAGGTTCTATTGCTGTGAAGAGACACCATGACCATGGAAACTCTTATAGAAGAAAACATTTAATTGGGGTTGGCTTATAGTTTAAGAGATTTTAGTCCATTATCATCATGGAGGGACATGGCATATGAGACCTCAAAGCCTACCCCTACAGTGACACACTTCCTCTAACAAGGCCACACCTAATTATAGTGCCACTCCCCATGGGCCAAACATTCAAACACATGATTCTATGGGGACCATTCCATTGTAAACTATCACATTCCATTCCATGACCCCCATAGGCTTGTAAGCATAACATAATGAAGAAATGCATTCAGTCCAACTTCAAAAGTCCCTATAGTCTATAACAGTTTCAACCCTGTTAAATAGTCCAAAGTTCAAAGTCTCTTCATACAGTCTCTTAACTATAATCTCCTGCAAAATAAAAATAAGAAGATCNTATACTTCCAACATATAATGGCACAGACTATACATTACAGTTCCGAAGTGTAGGGAAGGGAGCACAGTGAGGAAATACTGGACCGAAGAAAGACAGAAAAACACCTGGGCAAACTCCAAGCTCTACCTATCCGTGTCTTATGTCAAAATGCTCTTCAAATCTCCAACTTCTTTCAGCTCTGTTGACTGCAACACACTTCTTTCTCTTGGGCTGGTTTCACTTCCTGTTAGCAGCTTACCTCAGCAGATATCCGATGGCTCTGGCATCTCTAACATCTTGGGGTCTCCAAGGCAAACCAGGCTTCAACTTCATAGCTTCACACAATGGCCTCTCTGGGCTTCCATTCAGGGACACCTTTGTCACACATGGGACCTCAGTGGCTTTCCTTAGTCATGGAGGGAGATTCCAAAACCCTTGTATCCTTCACTCTAAAGCCAGAACTAGTGGCCAGAGCTAAGGCCTTCTGCTTGCTGGGGCTGGAACATGGTCCCCTTGTTCAATTACATCTTCACCAGCTTTCTCTTTTTGATGGTTTCTTTCACTGTCTAAGCTTGGCTACCCTTGAACTTGCTCTGTTGACCAAGCTGGCCTCAAACTCACAGATCCACCAGCCTCTGACTTTCTAGTGCACCACCACACCCATCTCTAAGTTTTTCTTTAATTCCTTTTCACAAGTTGGAAGGTTAGCTGAGTGGGGTCTTGTCCTAAGGTCACCACTCCCTTTATACCTTCTGGCTCTTCTTTAATCTGTTTATCTCCTTGAACATAGGATTTAGCTCCATTCTACTTCCTGGTGTCCCCTTTATCNTCAGTCTCTATATTTTGTATTTTTCTTGCTCAGCTTGCTCTTTTTCATTATAGACCTTCATAAGAGTGAACACTAATAACCACATGACAGAGTCTATACTAGGCTGGTTTGAGATTTCCTTTGCCAGTGTAATTAATCTAAAATTCTTCACTTTAGCCTCAGGCAGACTTTTCAGACAAGGGCAAAAAGCAGCCACATTCCTAGGGAAAATATCACAAGAACATTTTCTAGGCCACATACTAAAACTCTTCTCCTCTGAAACCTCTTGAGCTGGGCCCCCTGCAGTTCAAATCACCCTCAGCACCATTGTGTAATAAGTGGCTGTTTGAGCCATACCCTGAAGCACTGCCCCTAGTGAGGTAGCAGGCAGCTGTTACACCTGCCTATGACCTTGAAGTACATGCCCCTGGGGCATGGCCANTGGGGGACCCTTAAGACCTGGCATGCANGTACTCTCTTGCTCTTGGTTTTGGATGCTGGTATGGACCAGGGCAGAGTTCACCAGAGAACCAAGTTGGACTGTGCCTCACCCTTCCAGGATCCTGTGACAAATTTCTTTATTCTGCCTTGTGAATTAATCCCCAAATAAATTCCTTCGATCATTAAGCAGGCTCCATGGATTGCTAGGGATATAATCCCATTATCTGGTGAATATTCTACAGGACACAGGGAGAAGTGACTAAAAATCTCTAGGACTATAGGCTAAAGATGGATGCCTCAACATTACAGAGGAACTTTGGGTGACTGTCCAGGCAGTCAGCTGTCTCTGTCATTCTAGATTTTTGAAAGTTGCTTACAATGCACTTCCTGTTTACTTAGGGAATATTATATCCTTCTGGGGACTTTGATGTAATTAAAGACTAAATAGTATAATTATAATTTTCCTTGGTTATGATAAAAGATAAATTAGATATAAAACCTTAGACTCAGAAATATAGGATAGATGAAATATTTTCTTTAATTTTGTCAAATACGAATAGACTAGATACTGTAACTATCATTCCTCCTTGATAATTGTTTCTATTATATGTAATTTTACTTTGTTGAAGTTAAAAGCTTCCTTTTTGATTAGATAGAAAAAGGGAAGTGCTGTGGAATGTCTTTCTGTATGTTATGAATATGTGTTGCTCCCATTGGCTAATAAATAAAACTGTTTTGGCCTATGGTAAGGCAGCTTAGAGGCAGATGGGAAATCCAAGCAGAGATATGGAGAGAAGAAAGGAGAGTAAAGAGAGATACCTAGCCACTGCCCAAGGAGCAGCAAGATGCCATCAGACCGGTAATGCCACAGCCATGTGGCAAAACATAGATTAATAGAAATGGATTAATTTAAGATGAAAGAACTAGCTAACAAGAAACTTGCCATAGGCCATACAGTTTGTAAATAATATTAAGCCTCTGAATGATTATTTTATAAGTGGCTGCAGAACCATGGGGCTAGGTGGGACTAGAGAAACTTACCACTACACCACTGCCTTTCATGTTCATACTAGAATTGCTCATCAAGCCCCAGCTTAAAGTATTCCACTACTTTCCTAATCCAAAATCCCCAAATCCACATTCCTTCAAACAAAAGCACAGTCAGGCCTATCACAGCAATACTCCAGTCCCTGGTACCAACTTCTGTCTTAGTTTGTGTTTCTATTGCTGTGAAGAGACACCATGACCCTGGCAACTCTTTTAAAGGAAAACATTTAATTGCAGCTGATTTACAGTTTCAGAGGTTTAGTCCATTATCGTCTTGACAGGACATGGTGGTATGCAGGCAGACATGGTGCTGGAGAAGGAGCTGAGAGTTCTACATCTTGATGTTCAGGCAGCAAAAGGAGACTGNGTGCCACACTGGGCATAGCTTGAGCATATGAGACCTCAGAGCCCCCATTCACAGTGGCACACTTCCTCCAATAAGGCCACACTTCCTAATAGTGCTACTCCCTATGGGCAATGCATTCAAACACACGAGTCTATGGGGGCCTTCCTACTCAAACCACCACACCCTAACCCAGACTTTTCTTTTAAGATTAGCAGACCCTGGAGTGCTCAACTCTAAACAGGACATCTATATCACACCTCCTGCCCACCAGGCTCAAGAATCATCATGAAGAGGGAGTGGAAAGACTAAGTGCCAGATGTAGACATCTGCAAAAAAACATAATTTGCTGAATATGCACTTACAGTGACTGGAACAGCATGCATAAGACCTGTATAAAATCAAGCCAGCCAAAATCCCAGCAGGAGATCTGTATAAGATCAAGCCAGCCAAAATCCCAGCACTAGATATGTATAAGATCAAGCCAGCCAATAATCCTATCATGAGACCAGTACAAGATCAAGCCAGCCAAAATCCCAGCACAGATGAGGGACAGGCTTATGAAATCTACTCTTAGCAAAAAAGTTATTTGAAAGTGATGACTTCTCAGGGCAGAAGTGTAAGTTCTCTTTTAAGTTATGACCCCAAAATACTACCCTTGCTTTGGCAGATGACCCTACACCCATGTATGTACGGGTATCATTAAGTGGCCTCAGTGAGTTTATCAAAAGAACACATGAAATCAGGAGGGAAAGTGGAATAGATATTTAGGGTATGATAGAGAGGGGAGGGGATGGTGGCATATTTGATCAAAACACCTTATCTACAGGTATGAAATTCTCAATAATAATAAATATTTAACAACAACAACAACAACAATAAAACAGTTCAAGGTTTGGATCTCAGCTACTGCAATACTGAACTGCAAGAGCTGCTAATTGCTGCAAAGTTTTGTATTTTTTTTTCTTCAGGTGTCATAGAAAGCACCTTCTGCCCAAAGTTGTACTTTTTGGTTTGATATTCATTTATTAAATAGTTAATTGCCACCACAATATGACAGGCATTGTTTGAAATCCCAGAATACAGAGAAGAACAAAATGGTCTCTGCTGTAAGGGCAGTTGAACACATAAACAGGAGATTAGAATTTAGGGAAATAGTGCTTGAATGGAATGGGTAAGTAGTAGGAGATACTCCCACTCTCAGAGGAACTGAGTTTTTCACACAGGTAAACCACTTTTGCCTTTTTATCCCCTCTAATTAGAAGCACAGAAACAAGGAAATACAAACACTTTTAGGGCGCATTTCTCATCTCATCCATAATGCACTAGTTATGTTACTGGTTATGAGTCCTCAATTATAAACACACTCTTATAGCCAGCTGTAAGGACAATCCTTAAAGGGACAGATCATTTTTAATGGTCTTAATTCGAAAGCAGTGACTTAGGACTTAGACTTTTCTGTGTTAGTCTGTCATCCATTTCTGGGTCTAGAATTTGTTTCTTGTCTCTGGATTTGGTGAGAGCCATTTGAAAACACTTTAACAAGTACTTTCCAGGCACCAGTCTCTACTAGATAGTTATCAATCACTAGGNATGCATCAATCATCAAGATAGACAGGCTTTTTGGCCAATCTGGAGCTGGCTATTGTAGGAAGAGAAATTGTCTTTCTGAAGCATTGAAGTTCTTGTTTGATTTGCTTTCAAGTTTTCTGGAGTCTGAGCTTTAGCTGTTTTAATGTTATTCTACCAAGACCTCAACAATGCTGGGAAAGGAAGCAGTCTGGTGATGTTTGTCTATTTGAAGTAAGCAAGCACTTGGCCTGAGACACCATTTCACTTCTCGCAATACCATTTCAACCAACTGGTGGACTTGGTCCAGTGAGTAAATATTTAAATCTTTGGAGCTACAAAAAAGGACCCCAATTAAATGCTTGAAAGCATTTAATGACTTTCCTTTGAGACTTTAGCTTTAACCCTGTTTATTACTCATAAACTACTCCAGAGAGCAATATTTTTTATTGATGACAGATTACCCAAACTGTTACCAATGACCTAAATTTCCCACAGCAGACACATTGAAATTTGCTGAGAGGTGAGTTCTTGAATGGGAAGGTGCCAATGTTTTGCTCTGCTTTTCCAGGTGTGGATTATGCTTTCGTATAAATCCTCTATGAAGACCTTCAGGTTTGACTTGAAATCTAAATCATTAGATGTAGACACACACAGACACACAGACACACACACACACACAGAGTCATGTGGTTTCATTTTATTTTATTTATTACTTCTTTGAGACAAGATCTCACTGTATAACCTAATTTCTGCTTAAAAGTGTGATCTTCCTGCCTCAGCCTCCAAACTGCTAGGTTATAGACCTTTCTCACAATGCAGGCTGCATTGTGAGCCTTGAGTCATTCTGTAATCAATTTATCCTCTTATTTTGGGGTGGAAATTGAGTATTTGGCATCTGAAGCTATTCATGAGTCTTATGGAAACTCAGAAGGAAGCCTAGACCTAGATAACTTACATTCAATACCAAGTGTCAGGAAAGAAAGATCCTATTTTTAACTTNGCTAGTCAAGTTTAGACCACTGACCTTTGCACTTGAGATTTTATACACATTAAACAGAGCAGTTCACAGCTTTGCCTATGTATAGCACTCTTATAAGCACCAGTTAATATAAGATAAGGGTTAATTGCTACCGTCAAAGGTAGTGACAGGATCCATTGCCTTGATAATTACATTCTGTTTTCCCCATCTTTTCTAGCACTTTACATAGTAGTGTNCACTGCTTTGTCTTACTTGAGTCAGAATAAAATTAGTTTAATATGTCACATCAGTAAAGAAGCATATAATGACAGATTTGGATGAAAAATAATATTGAAGACTCTGTGGGATGCTTTCCTTATCTCCTTGTATATAATATAGATATACATATATATATATATAAAATCATGCATGTGTGTATAAATATGTGGTCTCTTAATTATTAACATTTAAAAGATTATTTGGCACTTCTTATCAATGGGTGCTTGCCGGGCCTGGCACAAGAATGTGCATTGAGATAATAGGTGATTTGACAAAGTGTGCATGAGGCAAAAAGTATGTCTACTTCTGACATATAAACCTCAATAAAATATGCCCCACACTTGTACTGGTCTTGAATGAAAAGGAGGAGGAAAAAGAAATGAAATCTTTTGTGTCTGTCATACATGATGTCACACTGTCATCTTGGGTAGGTAGGAAAACAATTGTCTTTAAATTATGAACATTTCAATAGCTCCAAAGGGACTAGAACACTTTTGTATTCAGGTGTGGTTTAAAGTACTGTGAAACCAGCCCAGTAATGCTGACTATGGAAGACCACAAGAAATCGAACTGATTCCTTCAAAACTGAGATACTAATAGGTTACTGTTCTTATGAATCCTAGATCATCCACTCAATAAAGTAAAGGCTTATATTTTGTGTATGTGGTTGAGACAAGTCAGGGCATGATGAATTTTACTTGTCTCTCTCAATATTTTGTTGATCTATGCCCTTTGGTGAAAGTTCAACAGCAAGAGGCCAGTAGGTTAAATAAATTTCACGTGACATAATATTGCGTAGATAATTAAAACTCTCTTTCTCTGTCTCTCTCATACACATACTTCCTCCTCATTTAAATAAAATATATTTAACATTGCCATAGTCACAGGCTTGCAAGAATTTTTTTACTTAATTTTAGGAAAAATTAAAAAAAACATTTTAATACACATATTAATGACGATTTACANATTCAAGGGTCTGTTAATATTTTCAACTGTTTTAGATTTTTAATATACAAAGCATTGGCCAACTTATGTTTTGAGATTAGTTTTGAAATAACAAACAACATCAAATATATCACCTAATCTGAAGTGATCTAATAGCATGAAAATTAATGAAAGCTGGCTCCTGCACTAATTATCTGAACCAAGAATTTGTTTGGTTTACTTTAGGAACAGATGTGATCTGTCATGGTAGCCCACAAATAAAGTGTCAAANTGATAGGCTGATCAATGAACAGAAATTAATGAAATGTAATGTAATTTTAAGGTCACAGAGGATGGAGTTTAAAGTTACTTTTGAAAAGAGTTTCTATTCTTTAA
>LZPO01044669.1:83954-96425 GCA_001675575.1 Neotoma lepida
CTTGGGATTGCAGGCATGTACCATCATGCCTGTCCTTACTAAGTGTTATGTAACTTTTATTATATTAGTCTAATTACTTTATTTCAGTGTTAGTTATTATTTCAGTGTTAGTGAATCTAGTATTTGTGTATGATTTCTGAGTTGAGCTTTTAGGTATGTATGCATGCAGACNAGAAAATATTGCATACATAAAGCTTAGTAGTACAAGAGATGTTGTTTACTGTATTTAATACAAGAAAAATTCATGTGAGAACTGGTTAGCAAGAAAAACCCACCTGAATCCAAAAATGAACTCAGAAAGAAGCAAAACCAGGAAGTCATTTTGCCTCCACTGGAGGGACCAATAGCTGACTGACTACTGCCCGAAAAGACAATACTCTGAGATTAAATAATTTAGATGAACACAAACCCCGTGCACATCTCCAGTAAAGGTTACTGGAACATCCACCCATATGTATAGTTAATTCACTCTCAGGCTTCAGAGTGGCTATTTCACATATCCTCCAGATGTTTTAGACTCCCTGTATCCCACTCAGGTGCCCCTCAAACACTCAGTCTGTAACTCTCCTCATTTCCAAAACAATGACAGGGTCCTATCTGTTACCATGGCTACATCTCTCTACTACTAATAGAGTCACTCTCCCTGGGTTTTGGTTTTCATTTCCTTTCTTTTTGTGAGGNANTATAAATCACTAATTAGACTATCTCTGCACCTTCAANTCTTCCTTCATAGTCACAGGCACCAACATTTTTACATGCTGAAAANTTCTCCATCCCCTGCTTCCTCAAAGGGGTAAGGTGTGTAAGTAAAGGCTCAACTCTCTCCTCATTTACNGTCAGAATTTTCGAATCACTGTTATATTCACTGTCTACATACCCCTTACCTCACATTCACTTGTTAGCTCAGTGGAATCTATTATTCTGCTCTCCTACTGAAANTGGACTCTCAAAGTCACAAATGACCTTTGTCCCTCTGTCACAGACAGTGTATTTTTTGACTATTATAAAGATGTGTTTTTAAATTTATTTTTTTGTGTGTGGGTGTTTTGTCTGTGTATCGTGTGTGTGACTGGTGGCCACAGAGGCAGGAAGAGGGCATCAGATCCCCTGGAACTGGAATACAGATTATTTTGAGCTGCCGTGTGGGTACTGAGAACAGAACCATGGTCCTTGAGAAGGGCAGTCAGTGCTCTTAACAGCTGAGCCACATCCAGACTCCAGGAGGAAAATGCATGTTATTAGCATTCCTTCTATTCATTCCTTAGNTCCCATATAAAAAGCCATAGTTAATACTTTACTCTTTAGAGAGCATATCTTTCAAAATCTAAAACTAAGGTACTTCAGGCTGAATTCAATACCACTTCTTCACAAACATACTGTCAAACTGTAGATCTTCCATTTAAGTACTAACTGGACCCAANCTTGCTTAGCTTCCAAGATCCCAAGATCCGGCATTTTCAGGGTAGTATGGTTGTAGCTACAACTGTAGCACCCTTAAGTGCAGTCTTGAGATCACAACATTAGTATGTGGATGTTGTTTAAATTTAGATGGTCTTATAATAAAAAACCCAAAGCCAGATATCAGGGAGAAAGCTGAAAGATCAGAGAAATGGAGCAAGCCACAGCCAACCTCACTTGGCCAACTCCTCAGCCAATCCTGTTTCCTCAGACTGAAAGCCTGAGTCCTCACCCAAAAGGATCTCAGTTGAATTGTAGTCTCCTCACACCTTATACAACTTTCTCTGCCCTGCCATCACTTCCTGGGATTATATGCATGTGTGCTTCCCAGTACTGGGATTAAAGGTGTGTGCTACCACTGCTTGGCTCTGTTTCCAGTGTGGCCTTGAACTCACAGAGACCCAAAGGGATCTCTGCCTCCCAAGTGATAGGATTAAGGGTGTGTGCCACCACTGTCTGGCCTCTATGTCTAATCTAGTGGCTGGCTCTGTCCTCCGATACCCAGGCAAGTTTATTAGCGTATACAATATATCACTACATGTGGGAGCTTGGCACGCTGTCAGGTTTATGTTTGATGACCTCTGAAGAAGGAAACTTCTTCAGGAAGAGTGAAAAGTTGAGATAAGGTAGAGACTAAGTACAGGGATTTTTGAACTCCTAGTTTTTTCTTTTTAGAGGGCATGGAGCATCAAGGACAAGAGGCAGACCAGAATGTCTAGAGCAGTGGTTCTCAACCTTCCTAATGCTGTGACCTTTTAATATAGTTCTTCATGTAGTGGTGACTCCCAACCATAAAATTCTTTTCATTGCTACTTCATAACTGTATTTGCTACTGTTATGAATCATAATGTATTTATCACATCTTATATGTGACCACAAAAAGGTTGTGACCCACAGGTTGAGAACCTCTGCTCTAGAGTGTCATCTTGAGTCCCAAGAATGTTGTCATGGGGAGAAAGTAGATTGGTTGAATGATGTCACCAGATAAAACCAGGGAATTCACACATTACAGAAAAAGGGTGCTCTGCAGAGATGTCCTCTCAAGTGACTTGTAGCAGATGTGTAAATCCAGATTCCACCCTAGTGAGCTGAGAACAAAGCTGGAATATTAGACTGAAGGACCACTGAGAACAAGGAGAGCCCTCTCCTGCNCCCACCCCTCAGGCTCCTACANTGGTGAATAGCAGCNGTTTTTAGTGGATGATTCTGAGCAGGTGGATNTTGGGGATGGATCAGAGTACATGTACAATGTGTTTTTGCCTTAGCAGTGATCGAGACTGGTGAAGAATAAAGGAGGTTCTCAAAAGAGTATGAAGGTAAGGCTGACCCCTTCCACTCCNACATCCTCAAGCTTTTACAGATCCCTACATCTTAGGTATGTGGGAGCAAAAAGGCAAGGAAGTGTGTAATGTGAATTTATTTGAAAGGGTGGTTGAGAAAGTGAGAACTTCCAAAGTAAAGACCTAACATGNAAAGTCTGTTTTCCTATTTCTTACCAGGTGCTTGNTCATTGGGGCAGCCCAGGTACGTGATGAAGGGATGCAAAAGCTCCCTNCTGTCTTTGGAAGCTGAGGTCCCTGAGCTGAGTTTCCTCTTCTGGGTTGCTTTGNGTTCCATCTCCCCGCTCTCTTTCTGGAATGCCTTCTGGCCTCACTCTTAGAAGAACTNGTTCTCTAGGCTCCTTCTCTCTCCATTTACATCACAAGCTCATCTTTGTTCCTTCCTCAAACGTTAAGATTATATCAAAAGCTATATGCTTTTCTGATTATTATGATTATTTTATGACTTCTGTCATCTCTAGTGTNTTGTATGAAATGTACTATGTAANTACATGGTACTGAGTCTGTGAAANGATCATTCTGACAGAAATTCCTTGTAAAGTGTGCAGCTTGACAAATATGTGAATGTATCAGATAGATAGCTGCATGGATGACCACTTCTTTAAGGACCTGAGATATNGAAGCATCTTGTATTCAAACATCTATGCTCCTTAATCAGCTGANGGAAGTATGCTTTGGTGGATGAATTAGTGTGGGAAGTTAATGAACCCACAAGAGTCACCATGCCCAGACATAATGCCCGCATCTTCAGTGTAGAGTCAGAGTTATAATTCTTTTATTTTATTAGACTCTAAAACAAGTTCTACAAATTGGAGACGGGGATGGTTGCAAAATATACATAGTGAAAGGTACCATGTAGACATTATCTTTTCGTATTTGCTGAAATGCAAACGTCATAAGCTTGGANTCACAGACTTNAAAAAAATCCTGTGTATGTGTGCATGGTACNTATGTGGATGGAGGTCCACATATGTTTGTGCATATGTACACATGTGTGCATNTGTGTCTGTAGGACAGAGATTGACTTTGGGTGTCTTCTTCAATCTTTCTTCNTCTTATATTCTGAGACAAGGTCTATTGCTAAACTCAGAACCTAGAGACTGGGCTAGTTTNGCTAGCTAGTTTGCTCCANGTCTAGGCTTCCTCAATGCTGGGATTATAGGTCAGGGCACAATCACCTGGCATTATGTGGATGTTGGGAGATCTGTATTCCATAGCAAGTAGTCTTACCTGCTGATTCACCTTTACAGGCTCAGAATCACAGACTTGATTGAATTAATTACTATTGGGGAAAAAGACATTGTGGAATTGAGCCTCTCTTTTGTTAAAACTNTCNCTTAGGTGCTGAAAGTCATTGGTTTAAGATACTACCCGCAGTTTGATTATTTGCACTTNTATGCTGCATCTAAGACTGGGAACTGNGGNCTTGAAATGGAATAAAATGCATCAGTATGTGGATATTTCACTTGTTTGTTAGACTAACAAAATAGTATACTATGNTATGAGACAATCTGAAATGTTTTNTAAAGNTTTAAATTGTTTTAAAAAGTTATGTTCTCATACCNCATGTGGTTACTGGAGATCTGAGCTCACGTTCTGTTGNTTGTGAGCAAGCATTTCCTAACTGAGCCATCTCCTCAGCTCCTACACTCCATTTTTGTCTTAAGATTTTCTTTTCATCATTTGGTGCTTTTATCCACTTGAAGTATTCAAAGTGTTTTACATTTGTCTGTATCCTTTCCTATGTTTGGAGCATTCTTCCTTGCATCGTCATCTGGATAAGCCATAGTTTTTCATAGGTGTTGCAGCTAAATGACAGGTAGCCTTCCCTGTCATCTCAGGCTGGGTCTGGAGCTTTCCCATGTTCTCTTTTTCCATANCAAATTCAGTTATACTCTATTGGAATATGTTTTGGGGTCTTTTCGTGAGACTTGCTATAAAGCATTACATTTCGTCTTACCTATTGCACTGTGTTCAACCTTGTATATAGAATATTCTCAGCTCTACTTTGTTGATTGAACAATAAATGAGGCAGACAGAATAAAACTCCAGCTTTAAGCCAGTGAATCCTAAGTAATNAATTCAAATATATAGAAATACCTATTAGTGCTTAATCTAAATGAACTTTGCACTTGACTTCCAGTTGTGAGAACTACCTAGAACCTGTCTGGAGAGAGAAGACCATTAATGAATGATTCTGATCTTAGTTTTAACAGTTGCCACTTCTATCACTTTCTAACTTTCACCATCGTTTAAACACAGCTCAAATGATTCTAGTATCTTACTGTGCAAAATCATTCAACTAATCTTCATGACTATGTAATCAAATTAAACAGNTATAAGCTGGCTACTGAGATATAATGAGCTTAGAAATACTTCAATGTCAGTTTAGATAGTCATATAATCATTCTTTTCAGTGGGACTGTGAATGGTTTCAACTGTTAATCAGGCAAAATATGAATTAAGCACAGACATTTGCCTTGGAGGAGGGACAACAGTGTAACGACTAATGCCTGAATTTCCCTGTGGTTTTCCCAACATATAAACCAATGCACATATGTGTTCACATATAAATTCACATCTTGACATGTTGAAGTTCCAAACTCACACATGCTCAGCCAAGCAACCAGTTTAAGAAGTCTCATCAAANATCATAGACAATGCCTATTATAGTTCATGCTTCTTTTAGAAAGTTTCACATGAAATATTCACTTTTAGAATTTAGTGCTAGGGTACATTTTCATTCATAACCATTTGTCAATGTTTCCTGCTCCCTTTTCCCTTCTTATGCTTAGTATTATTGATATTATATTGTTTATATTTATTATTATTATTATTTGTGTGTGTGTGTGTGTGTGTGTGTGTGTGTATGTGTGTAGATCTGAGGACAGTTTCGAGGACTTGAGCTTTGGGAATCAAACTCAGGCGGCAAAGCTTGGCAGTAAGCCCCTTTACCCACTGAACCATCATATTTGCCACTTAACCGCTTTTTGAAAAATGGTTTTTGNTAGCGTATTTACTGATAATTTTAATTATGATATTTTCACCTGGGTATGTCTTTAGACTTTGTTCTTATCCATCCCCTCTCGTATTGCCCTCTTCATCTGCCCTGCCTCGTCTTGCTGTCCCCCTTTTCTCCTTAGTGAGCACTCCTTCAGTTTTTATGTCACNTGTACTCTATTNTATCCTTTAAAAACCAAAACCAAAACCAAANTAAAAATAAAAACAAAGGAACAGAAAAAAAGAAAAAACAACCCGTACATTATGTACCTGANCATTCTTTAGTGGCTGCACTGACCAGAGCCCAATTATTGTGTCTACACTGTCCTTTGTGTTCACTCTATTTTCCCCTAATTTACATGGCTTTGAATCTCTGCCCAAGCTTGTACAACATTACATTTTCATAACTCTATTTCTATCATAATTTCATTATATATAGACTGCCATAATTGGCCTTAAATCCTCTGTGAAGTGACTCATGGTACCAACAAAATAATATCCTTTCACAAGTATATTCCTATTTGAATGAGATTAAAGATANACCAAGAAGGAACTTGTCTGTACTTGTGCTAAGAATATTTCACAAAATCATTCTTTTGCACAAAGATTATTTATTGAACCCCCCAAAATTGCATAACATTTTCCTCCTTCATTTCTTTTTTCACCTATCCTAGTTCCTTACAAGGGTCTGTGAATTTATGAGAAGATGTGCAACCCAGAACAGCCTTAGAAACAACTTTTAATTCCTTACTAACAATTTGTACCAAGAACTCAAACCCAAACAGGAAGAAAATTCTGCAAGGCATGCAAGGAGTCTGAGCAGGAGAGAGGCAACTTCCCTGCATGAGCACAAACACTGTAATTAATTAAGCCTTCACTCACCCTCAAACATTTTGACACACTAATAAAAATGACATGTTAGCTGACGAAGGGTGACGCGTTGGCTATGGAAAAACCAGAAATTAAAGAGTAACATTTTAAAAAGCATTATGTCAGGAAAATATTTTTTAACTATTTTTTTGTGTGTGTTTCACAAATCTCCAGCCAGAAATTTCTCCTGGTAGAGAGGGAGACAGGTCCAGATTACAGTGTTACCACTTGGGAACCACTCCACCTNAACTCCACTTCCCNCTGACAGGGACTTCTCCCTCATCCTGCCCATCCCATTCTCCCTTTACTCCTAAGTAGAAGGAAATTTGGGGTCAGAAAGCAAGCCTAGTAAAACAAAGGCAGAACCTGACCTTGACTAAAATAGAAATGCCACAGAGCCTACCCTAGTGTTCTCGGCACTTTTTCCAATATTTTCTTTATTTCTTTTATTTTTCTCTCATACACTACTATCTAGACCATAGTTTCCCTTTCTCTACTCCTCTCCCACCTCCACCTCCCCTCTNCCCCGATCCACTCCTCCTCCATTTCCCTTCAGAAAAGAGCAGGATGCAGCATTTAGTTTAGTCAGCTGCTGTAGTATATTTGGGGGATTGTGGGTTTTCTCAGTTAACATTCTCTTGTTCTCTTGATTACATCACCATGTGGACTCATCTGACTGAACTTAATACTTGCAGAAGTTTCTGGGATTGCTTTGACAGTTTAGATCATTACTACCCAAAATCATAGTGAGACTCAGTGAAAAGCAATGGCATAGCAACTATTTAGATCCACAAGAAAATACTTTGCATTTATTATAGCAAGGGAATATAAAACTACAACTCCTANGTATCAAAGAAATTTGTGAAGTTTAAAGAAGTATAACGAAACTTATGTCTCACTGTCTTTCATTTTATAGGTGAGGAATCTGAGGAATGTGTTCTTTGCTTTATCAGTAGTTTTCAACTTTCTTAATGTTGCGATCCTTTAATACAGTTTCTCACGCTGTGTTGACCCCCAACCATAAAATTGTTTCATTGCTACTCATAACTGTAATTTTTGCTACTGTTATGAAAGGTTATGTGAGTATCTGATATGGGACCTGCTGGGGGAAGTCTTTCTGTACGCTGTGAATGTATGTTGTTCCCATTGGTTAATAAATAAGCTGTTTTGGCCTATGGCAAGGCAACTTAGAGGCAGGTGAGAAATCCAAGGAGAGAGACAGGAAAGAGAAAGGCAAAGTCTGGAGAGACTCGAGCTGTTGAAGGAGCAGCAACATGCCAGCAAACCGGTAAAGCCACAGAACATGTGGCAAAACATAGATTAATAGAAATGGGTTAATTTAAGATACAAGAGCTAGCAAGCAAGAGCTTGCCATGGGCCATACAGTTGATAATTAATATTAAGCCTCTGTGTTTAATCAGCTGCTGTAGCATATTTGGGGAATTTTGGGACATATTTGGGACCAAGCAGGTGTGGGACATGGGTGGGAGAGATTTGTCCCGACCTCAGGACTGGGTGAGACACAGGAGAAACTTCCCACTACAGCAATTCCAAAGGGGTCTCAACCTGCATGTTGAGAACCACTGCCTTAGATATTAATAATGAGACACACCCTCCAAAAATGTGATGTTTTTAAAAGTCTCTTTCTACTATTTTTTTGAAATCTATACTCAGCTCTAAAATAACAAACTTTTGTCTCAGATACATGGATGAATCCTTCCACCTCATCCTGTTGCATGCATCCTTCTGAGAAATTACTTAATTTTCTCTGCCAGAAACTTTATTTGAATTGATAGTGTGCTGTTTAGTTGTATGCCAACTTGACACCAGTTAGAGTCATTTGGAAAGAAGGAACCTCATTGAGAAAATGCAAGAAATTGGCCTGAATAGGCAAGCCGGTGGGACTTATTTATTTTATTTGTTTGAGTTCTACTCCTGAAAATGTTGAGCTACTAAACTAAACAACATACACACACACACACACACACACACACACACACACACACACACTCATGCACAAAAGCCCACAGTTAACCATTCAAACTATGTTATAATGATTATTGTCTCTTTCAGTCTGTGACTGTGAGATCTACCAGTTTTGGCTTGGCAGAGCACAAATATTGTGTATGCCTTTAGTGGACTCTTCGTGGGTAGCAAACATAGCCATCTTTTGTATACACATTCATTGATTTTATCATGTGTATACTAATACTGCTTTTTCTGGCTCTAAATAAACAGCACAACACGTACATNAGGATCTTTGGAAGCTCAGAAGTTCAAAAATAGCAACGACACATCACACATTTAATAGCATTTCATTAACAGATGGATCAGGGCATACTTCTTGTACATCATTTAATTGTTATGTATTTAAAATGAGATGCATATCTAATATTCTTTTCAAGCTTTCATATGCTTCAGATTTATTATATCAGTTGCTAGAGGCAATGACATCACAAGATGAATGTAAAGCAATGATTGCTTTAACATTTAAAAAGCTTAGAGCGTGCCGATTATTCAGGCTGCTAAGTGAAAGTACAAATGTCAGTTTAGCTATCTATAATCTCATACTGTTTAAAGGTTCATGAATTACACATGCAATGGATAGAAATGGAGGAGCTGAATTTGACTAAAAGACCTTTTTCACAAAAAATTTGCTGAAACAGTTCTTCTAATGTATTTTAGTAATTAATCAATTTGATTTAAAATGTTAGCGTTATTTAAGGTCTGTACTTTGAATTTACTATGAACCCAGAATGTGTTTATATTTATTGCATCAACTAAGTAAACAGCATATGCTTAATGCTTTTAAAATGTTCTCCAGTAAAATTTAGGTCAGTACTTACTTGTTAGCTCTCAGGCTCAAAGATACATTGACATATCTGATGAACAGTGTGATTCTATCACAACACTTTATTCAATTTTTGAATTTTCACATGATTGGCAAAAGACATCAGTATTGGCTGCTATTTTATACTTAAGGAGATTTTACTCACATTAATTTTCCATAGTTTTTAATTTTTCTCCTTTTCTTCCTTTGTTTGTCCTCTTTGAAGAACAGACAGTTCAATCAGGTAGGTACATTTGAGCTTACG
Source organism: Neotoma lepida (assembly GCA_001675575.1). NCBI lineage: Eukaryota > Metazoa > Chordata > Mammalia > Rodentia > Cricetidae > Neotoma > Neotoma lepida. The sequence continues at coordinate 93,718 of LZPO01044669.1, forward strand.
CATAGATACACTAAGGAGGCAGAGGGTTTCTGCTAGTACAGTACAGGTGGACGTGGTTCTAGATTATTTTATATTTTAGCCATTATTGGACCCTATTCAACACTAGGTATTCTTATTACTCCAGAGCTATATTAATGAGGCCTCAAATTGTGTTGTGTAGAAATAAATATTTTATTTCCCCTCTCCAGAAAGTATATCATGGTTTTGAGCTAGATTATTGCTGGTAAATGTTAATAGACAAATACTATAGTAGACAGAAGACAAACAGTGGACATGAGTCAGCCAGAGATTAGGAGGAGAAATGGTTTGATTACATGTTGTTATCCACAAAAATCTTACTTATCTCTGCTAAAGGAGCATTTCACAGATGTAAATCTTCAGCATCTAGGAAAGAAAAAAAGGGACATGATTGTTCTATAATATTATTTTAAGATGTGTTACTTTTGTTTATGTTGCATTTGTTTAACTCTGTGAAGCTGTGTTACTGTGCCTGTCTAAAACACCTGATGGTCTAATAAGGAACTGAATGGCCAATAGTGAGGCAGGAGAAAGGATAGGCGGGGCTGGCAAGGGAGAATATATAGAAGGAGAAACCTCGGAGGAGAAAGAAGTAGCCAGAGAAGGAGGAGGACTCCAGGGGTCAGCCACCCAGCTACACAGAAACCCATTGAATAAGAGTAAGATTTACATAAGTAAGAGAACCAGAAAAGCCCAGAGGCAGAAGGTAGATGGGATAATTAGTTAAGGAAAGCTGACAAGAAACAATCGAAGCTAAGGCCAGGCATTTATAATTAAGAATAAGCCTCTGAGTATGATTTATTTGGGAGCTGGGTGGTGAGTCCCCCCCAAAAGAGATAAAGAGCAGAAACAAACAACAACAGATGATGGAAGTCAATTGGAAACATTTAATTTCTTCCTATATATCATATACCTATGTGTCTAAAATAAAGGAGTGTATAAATATATATAAATAAACCTGAAAATAAATACCAGTACTCTGGCAATGAANTATCCTGGTACTGTATATACCCAGCAATCAAAATGATCTACTGAATGATGGGTATTCTGTTTAAGACATTNGATCATAGAATCACAGCTGAAAAATGGCTGTGATAAAGCTGATTTCATCCAGTTAATCTGAGTTCAGGGTTCTAATATAGCTCAATTGATTGAGTGCTTGCCTACTATGCATTAAGTCACTGGGTTTTGTTCTCAGCACTGCAAAAACCGGGTTTGATGGTTCACATATTAAATCCCAGGACCCAGGAAGTAGAGGGTGGAGGATCAGAAGTTCAAAGTTATCTTTGGCTACACAGGGAAATTGAGGGCTCCCTGGTTTCTATGGCACCCGTCTTAAAAAAAAAACACAAAACATTATGATCATGAATATTGTTGGCTTTTCTGAACAGTGCCCACTGGGATGACCAGCACAGCCATTACAGGCCAGAATGTACCACCCATCTAGGATAGGCTCATTAACAACGATCAGAGGACACTTTCATTTTTAGTTTCTGGAAAGACAGGTGATTCANTAGACAACTGACTGATTCATTGTGTTTTAGCAGAGGAAATGCTCACAGGGTTTGGGGATTGTGGCTCATGGTTTATAATTGTCTGTGATCTTTGAAGGCTCACATATTTGCCATTTCTTCAGAAGCTGTAGGACCAGGGATAATGGAGCTGATAGGTGAGGCAGACTAAAGTCTCATGCAACAGCCAACTTTATTCAGAGCATCAGACAATTTATACTCTGATAGTTAAGAAAATTTCTATGAGCAAAGTTCATATGATTTCAAGCCATATACAACACTCAAGACAAGCTGAGCATGACAAAAACGTGTTTTTCTATAGAGCCACACAAAAGGCAGCTTCTGCATTGAACTGATTATCAGTAACAAATGATAGACAAGTAATCTGAAGTAAACCCAGTCTTTCTGCTTCTCCTGGAGGGAGCATGAAAACATATTCCAAGAACATTTCACAAGACGTTTGTCCTGTTTTCTTGGAGTGCTCCCACAAGGACTCAGAATGCTCCTTGTATGACTCCATTACTGGGCCGTGTTCCCACTATTGTTCTTATACTCACCCATTCTTTTCCTTTCTTGAAATTTGTTAAACTACCCAAACCTCACTCTCCCAAGTCTGCCTCAAAACTCCTGTTGCTGAGCTACTTTAATGTTAATTCCATTTCAACACTCCAATTGAGTCTTAAATCCCCCCACTTTGTCTTTTTTTATTTAAAAAAATTACTGTAAATGTTTATAGAGTGAAATGTGATATCTTGACATATATTTACATATGGAATGACAGAAAATCAAGCCCATGAACATGTAAATATATACAGCGAGATATTGCTGGTTGTCAGTTCAATCTCTGTGAACCCCTGTGAGGCTTGATTAGTTGATTCTGTAAATTTTCTTGAGATGTCCTTGACCCCTACAATCCTTTCTTCCCTTCTTCTGCAGGAGTCCCTGAACTCNGCCTAATGTTTGGTTATGGGTCTGCATATGTTGATATTGAGGGAAGACCTATTCTTTCCTAAACAGAAATGGAGGAGGAGTGGATGAGGGGGTGGTGGGAACAGAGGGGGTTGGGGGAGGGACTGGGAGGAGAGGAGGGAGGGGAAANTGGGGCCAGGATGTAATATATATATATAATATTATATATAATATAAATATATATATAATATATAAAATTGCCTTCAGAAA
>LZPO01044670.1:34154-51334 GCA_001675575.1 Neotoma lepida
TTGTTTATCTAAGAATATGTTTTGAGGTCTAAAAACATAGTTTTAGGATGGTAATACAAATTTGGTTTAGATATAAAACTTTAAATTCACCAAGATAGGATAGATAAAAGTACTTTCTCCAAAGCTGACAAATACAAGTAGACTGGACATTTTGAATGTAATTCTTACCTGATAATTATTCTTACTGTATATAGTTTTACTATGTTAGTGTTAAAAACCTTTCCTTTTTATTTAGACAAAAAGGGNGAAATGTTGTGGGATATTTGTACACTGTGAAGATATNTTGCTGTGATTGGTTTAATAAAGAGCTGAACAGCCAATAGCTAGGCAGGAGGTATAGGTGGGATTTCTGGGGAGAGAAAGGAAGAGGAAGAGGAAGCAAGGGGCAGGAGAAGCCAGGAGACATAGAGAGGAAATAGAGGGTGCAAGATAGGAGAGAGGTTATGCCATGTGATAAAATGTAGATTAATATAAATGGGTTAATTTAAGTTACAAGAGCTAGTTAGGGAAAAGCCTAAGCTATAGGCTGAGTTTTCATAATTAATAAGAAGTCTCCATGTCATTATTTGGGAGCTGACTGGTTACACCAATCCAATTACTAAATATGTGGTATCTTCAGAATCAGGGACTTACCTTAAAATTCTGAAAGCCAACCAAAGGCAACTGTAATAGCCTATATTGTTTTGGGAGTTGCTTGGCCTCCCTAGACCAACAAAAAATTCAAGAGGAAGTTTCTCATGCCTAGTTCTTAAGTTTTTGTTAGTCTATGGCTTATGTGGGAAGCTTTAGCACCCCAAATAGAATAACTTCATTTATCCTATGTATATGTGCATGTTGTGTACACATACACTTCCATATATTGTATGTAATTCAGGCAAATGTAAAATAATATGATTCCCTACGGCTTTTCAGGCGTCCTTGGTGTTAATACCTCCTCCTTCCTNCTCCCTCTGCATTGCCCTCACTCTGCACTCTCCAGTAAGGCACCATCTCATTTTTTCCACTTTAAATTTATTTCATTCATTTATTTGCTTATATTTTTTAGGGACATGATCTCTCTATGTNGCCCTGGCTGGCCTGGAACTTACAGAGATCTGCCTTCATCTGCCTTCCAAGGGCACACCCAGCTAAGAAATTTTGGTTTGTAGAAACCAATGACAAAAATGCAGCCACATTACAGAAAGGAAATATAAATAAGAAATAGAAAGCAATCAAGAACCCAGGGAATACTGTCACCCTGTCTCTCTTAACTTTTTATGTTTNCTAGAATTTATTTTCTTTCTCTGAAGACTGGCTTTCTAAAGCTAACTTAGTAGTTTTGAATCTTTATATATTTTTCCTAGAAGTCAGCCCAATTCCGGATTCCCAGGAGACTATTTATCATCAGTTTGCTCTTTGTTGGTCCAAAATTTACTTACATGCCAATAAAATATGCAGGCAAAGGTACACTGGGAGAGTGAAATAGGGCTTGAGCAGACCTACCTCTCTAGCTGTGGGGTAATAGTGTGCCCTACTAAATGAAGGGGGTGAGGATAGGGCAGNAGTGACAGATAAGGAAAGGTCAACAATAAAGACAGAAGCTGTAGCTGTGAGAGATGACATGGACTATATCACTATCTTTACCCTTTATTCATCTATTAAAAATTGACTCTATGTGTAAAGTGCTTTGCACACAGGCATGAGGAGCTAAGGTCAGATCCCCAGGAGCCATGTAAGCTTGACTTTGTAGTGTGTGCCTGTATTCCAGTGTTCCTATNGAGAGATGGGGCAGAGACAGGAAAATCCCCAGAGACTTCTTTGCCCTACAAAATATCAAAAAAGATACCATGCTTCAAGCAAGGTTGAAGTCACAGATTGATACCAAGGTGGTCCTCATACAGCCAAACTATGTGGCACCTGCATGTCTGAACTAATTGATTTTTTTAATGTTTTTTTTACAAAAACTCATCTTAAAATTTAGACTCTTTAAATTGTATTTTCATTAGTATAAAGTGAAATATTATTACTATAGACACAATATTGACAATTCGTTCTTCTGTTGCATATCCATAGCTTAGGCCATTCTGACAGGGATAAGATGAAATCTGAAAGTAGATTTAATTTGCATTTCCCTGATATCTAAGTACTTTGAACATTTTAAAGTACTTCTCAGCTATTTCTGTTTCATCTTTTAAGAATTCAATTTTTCAATTGTTATTATAGACCATTTACACTTAACNTAATTGTTTATTTGGTTCTATTGAAATCTACCATCTTGCAAATGGAACAAATAAAGTTTTATTACCTGTTAGTTAACTTCAGGTTTACTATTTCCCTTTTTCTGTCCTCATTTTACATTAATTTCTTTTGTGATTCCATTTTATTGGGACATTATGTCTTAATTTTTTCAGTGTTTTACTATGTATTTTAACTAATTGCCATCTACTCTTATACAATATATTTCAGGGATTTTATCCTTAGTGAAACATTAGCCCTTAATATTTTATTTTATTTTGAAACTGAGTCTAACTATGTAGCTCTGACTGACCTGGAATTTGGCTTCGAAGACACAGACATCTTCCTGCCTCTGCCTCCAGACTGCTGGGACTAAAGGCATGTGCCAAACACACCTGGCAGTATTTTATTTTTAAAACAGCCTTACTGCACAGTTGTACAATGATCCTTCAGTTAAATTTTAGATCATTTCATCACCAAGGGCAGAAACTCTATGGCCATCATCTGTAGTCATCGCCAAGTCTTCTCTCCTCACTACCCTATCATCTCTCCCAAGTACATAACCCCAACAATATCTCATTTATTTCTGTCTCTGTTTGTCTTCATATTCTGGCCCTTTCCATCCTCCTATCTAAGTATAACTATGTGTCCATGACAGACATCCTCCCATCTCTCCCTAGCACCTAACCACCCAAGGCTCTGGGAACCACCATTGAGTTCTGTCCTATAAAAGCAACTTCTTTACATTCTACATGTAAATGAGCTAGTGCTGGTATTTGTCATCCTATTCCAGGGTTATTTCACCTAATATAATGTTCTCTAGATTCATCCATGTTGTCTCAAATAACAAGATTTCATAGTATTCATATGAGTGTGGGTATACTACATTTTCAGTATTCATGCCAATGAAAATGGACATTTTGGGTGACTGACTGTTCTGATTATTGGGATTAGTACTACAAAAATAAGATGGAGGCAGACAGGCATCTCCTTGACACATTGATCTCACTGCCTTTGACTACATACCCAGTGGTGGGATTGCTGGATTATTTTTAATATTTTGAGAAGTCTCCATACTGTTTTCCCTGATGGCTGTATTAATTTATATGCCTATAACAGTGTTGAAGGGTTACCAGTTCCCAGTATCCTTACCAACACTTATTATCTTTTGTACTTTGGGTTATGGACATTCTATTATGCATAAAACGATATTGTGTCATGATTTTGAATTATATTTTCGTGGTGATTAGTAATGTTTTATATACCAGCTGGCCATTTGTGTGTCCTCTGAGAACTTCCCATCTTAAAATCTATTTGCTGTCTTGTTATTGAACTATCATTCAATCTCTGGGATGAATCCCATGGTGAATGATCATTTTACTGTGCTAGTGACTTACTTTTTCTAGTATTTTTAAAGATATATCTATTCTTATTTTATGTGAGTATTTTGTCTACACATATGCACTTGCACCATGTGGGTACAGAGCTCACAGAGACCAGAAGAGAGTGTTTGAAGCCCTGGAACTGGAGGTTCAGGTGGCTGTGGTAGCCCTGTGGCTGCTGAGAACTGAACCTGGGTCCTCTAGAAGAGCAGCAAGTNCTCTTAACCATTGAGCAATCTTTTCAGATCCCGGTATTTGTTTGACCATATGTTATCTTAAGGCTCATCAGGAATGTTGGCTTGATGTTTTCTGTTTATGGTTGGCCCTTATCTGGTTTGGTATCAGGGTGATCCTGACCTTGTAGAATGTGTTTAGAAGTAATCCTTCTGCTTCNTTAGTTTGATAAGAAATGCTGTTAATTCTTCCTTACACATTTGGTCAAATTCAGTATTGCCACCCCCAGGTCCTGTACTTTTCTTTGACAGGTACTTTAAAATAATATATACTGTTTCACAAAAGGGATATGGTTTTCTTTTTCCTCACTGTAGCTGTAGGAGAGAAATTAGGATCTAAATTTATTAGCATTAAGATACATTGCCATGGCAGTAAAATCATTTCATAATTCTTTTCCATTATTTCATCAGAAAATAAGTTTGCAGAAAAATATGCAAAATGTGACACATAGATGTAGTCACAATGATTATAGAAGGAAAAGGTTTTGTTGTAGGTAGTGTTCACATTCTTCCACTTCATCAACATGGCATGTAAAATGTTGTTCATCTTTTACTTTTAGACATCGCAGCTGTAGAAGAATGGATAATAAAGGTCACAATGCATGAAGGATTAAACATTTATGATACTGAAGGAACCCTATTGGATCTTGTCCGAGGTAAATATCAGTATATAAAGTAGAATGGATTTCACATACTCTTTGAACAAACTTTGATGACTACCACACAGTGCCAAATCCCAGATGACCAGGATCACAGTCTGATGGAGCAAACAAGGAATATATATAATATAATAATACTATAATATTATATATATATGGCAGTATGCAGAAATAGGATTGGTCTGTTTGGGGAGCTGAGAGGACCCCTTCTTGCTGAAGCACAGACAATGATGGCATAGTTGGTGTCCCTCAAGTTTGGAAAGGCTGGCAGGGATTGTGGAAAAAGTGGGAGCATTTTACTAGCTCTAACAAAAAGCATCAACTGAGTGCATTGAGTAGGAAGGTGATACATTCTGACTTAAGCTTTGGAAAAGCTACCAGTGTTGGGTGCTTGTCAGCCTGTGACCTGCTCTTGGGGAAGGATGGCAGGAATGGAATAAAGGCCATGGCTAGCAGCTGTTGCATCACCACACCCAAGAGCTGCCTGTAACCCTCGGGCTGTGGTGCATGCAGGGCAGAAGGTGAGCAGTAGCAGCCCAAAGAATACACTTTGTAAGTAGAGCAGATTGGATTCCTGATGGCCAGGGGTCAGGGAAGTGGGGGCATCAAGGATGAACCCGCCACTTCTGGAACAATCAAGTAGAGCAGTATCAGTTCCTGGAAGTTAGAGATAGGAGGGGCAACACAAGGAAGTGGGAGTCAGGGAGAAAGGTGAGGGTGTGACTCTAAGTCTTTATTCACTACTAAACTCACAAGAGATGCTTAAAAATCCTATCTGTACTGCTTCTCATATCTAATACAGACTGCAATAGACGCAAGCTGTGTGTCTAAATTCTGTATCGTATACATGAACTATTTTTAATTACAGGTCAACAGTGACTTCACATTGGTCACTACTTTTCTCTCTCTCACCTTGGCAGCAGACAAACCTTAATTGCTCTCTAGGTTTTTGTTTTTTTGTTTTTGTTTTTGTTTTTCCTGAAACAGAATTGTTTTTTAATCAGAACAATTGAAGAGCCTCAGTCTCTCTGCAGGATGGAAACTGTGCAAGTGGCAGATGAGGGGTTAGGGACTTTACATGACAAAATGGGGGACTTTGCAAATGTTAGTTTCCATAGGCAGGTCAGTCTTCCTGCAGCGGAAAAGTGGTAATTACCAAAACGAATCAGTGTGTTGATCCCACCAGAAGCTTACCAAAGATGTTTATCAGTCAAATCAACTTTCCTGATCAATTTCTCGCTCACCTGAGGCTTTTGGGTCACTAACACTCTCTAGTTTTTATGACAGCATCTGACCCCAAGCAGCTNTTTCTTAAGGTCAGAGGCACTGTCAATCCAGGAGGAGTCAAACTTCTTGTCCTCTAAGGTCTGGTGTGAGTGGCCTGCAAACACATTACAGCCCATGAAGTCAGTTCCTTACCCGAAGCTTCTCTGAAGTCCTGAGCAACTTCCTGTTGAATTACTGTACTTGACATTGTTTCTTTCCCTTTCTGGCTCTAGCTAGACTGCGTAATAACCAAACAGAGAGAAATTGAACTGCTTTTCTTGCTTTACACAACATAGGGGGAGAGGGAGTTTCCCAAGGTATTTGGGTCTAGAAACAGTTGATTTTTTTCTTAACATTTGAGGAGACAGAACTGCATTGTAGAATATAAACAGCTAAGAACTGATTATTAAGTGTCTCTGTTGTTAGAAGTTCTTTGACTATTTTTTAAATCACAATGGTAGTATTCTTTCAAGTTGCCCTGGATCACTTTTGTACTTTTCTGTTACTTTGGTCTCTAATTTTTCCAAAACAAGAAAAATGTTTTTCTTTTGAAATTTTTAAATAAGAAAGGTTTTTGTTTTTTGTTTTTTGTTTTTTNTTTTTTNTTTTTTTTTTTGGTTTGTATTTTTTCAATGTTCATTTTCCCCAAGAGAAAAGAGAATTCCTGTTTTTATATATGGAAATTTGACTTTAGCTTCAACGTGTTTCGTATCCATGTAGGTATTCTAAGTTTTAAAATTGTAGCACCTGTCTGATTAAGTCTTTCAAAGAGGATCATTGTCTAGTCCAGCCTGGTGAGTAAGAGTTCCAGTGATGCTCAGGGCTGCACTGGGATCCTGAGGAGAGCCCTACCCATTCTAGCATTTCATGGAATGCTTCTCAGAGAGGGAAGAACAGATGTGGAGAAAAGCAGCAAACTTCGGAGTTAGAGCTTGGCAAAAACGAAAGCAAGGGAATTTTTAAAAAATCCACCTGATTTTCCATAGGAAGGTGATAACGCATTTTTTGATAGGCTGAAGATGTCTCACATTGGGTTTTTTTTTTTCTGTTAATCTACTCCCAACTTCTACCTATTCCATAGAGACCTTGGTCTCTTGTTCATTGATGAAAATGTCTCTTTTCTCTGCATATACTCTGAGTTTATTCTCCTATATTTACCTACTGCTGTTTGATGGGATTGCAAAAGGAGCAGAAGGAAATTCGTGGTTTTGAAGCAGAAGCAGATCCCTCAATTACAAATAACCCTGTTCTGTGTTCTAGCTCTTGTAATTCGAAGCACAGACCATGTAACCATGTATTTTCCATGTCTGGGTAAATTAATATCTCTCATCCTAAATGTTCTTCAGCAGTGTGACCTTTCCAGAGTATTTTATTCTTCCTCTTTTGCATAATAAAAACCGACCCATTTTTTATTGATGAAGAGTGAGATCATATTATAGCCATGTATAAAGTTTTTATGTTTGTAGCTGTTTTACCTGTATACAAGTCTGTGCATCAGCTGTGTGCCTTGGTGCCCTGGGAGGCCTAAAGAGAGTATTGAATCTGCTGGAACTGGAGCTTCAGACAAAATTGAGCTGCTCTGTGGGTGCTGGGAATCAAACCCAGATCCCCTCAAAGAGCAGCCAGTGTTCTTAACCACTGAACTATCTCTCCAGCCTCTACTATATCCCCTACCTGCTTTGGACAACCAAATATTTCATTTAAATAGTGTTTCCAAAACCTTTAAAGAAAATAGTGAAGACCCAGTTTCAAGAGTACTGCCTTGTTTAAATGCCTCATCTGTCTTCCACAGAGCCTATTCTGCAGTGGACTCTTGGATCTCAAATGAGTAAATCACAGTTGAAAAAAATGTTGCCACATGTGGTAGATATCAAAGTGGCAAAGTGCCCCTGTGCCAATGATGTGGCATTATTTGGCTTTATTTTGAACTCGACGTATAATGGTAAGTTTACAGTCTGATTGGACGTTAGAAGTAACCAGTTGTTTTATATTTGTTAGGGTAGTTTTAAGTGGAAATACACACTAAATGCAGACAGAGAGTAAAATTTACTGTTCGTCACTCCACCCCTTCTACTTGCCAGTGTGATATGTTAAGAGAGATACTCCTTTGTTGTGGCCTTTTGTCATTTGAATGGTGACTTCAAACTGGGCATGATGGTGTATGCCTATACCCAGCTACTTGGCAGTCTGAGGTAGAGCAATTGAGTTTAAGGTTAACCTGAGCCACTTATTAGAGCCTGTTTCAAAACCAATTCAATCAACCAGTCGGTAGCTANCTTGATTCACCTGACTTCTGTTCTTTGTAAGTTTGTTGCATCTTCCCAGAGATTGTTTATTACTTCTAGTCTACCTTCTTTTTTCTTCTATGTATAAATCAATATTATTATTCCTGAGACACTATTTTATTGTATTTATTACATATGTATTTTTGAATTATTGTTAAATATCTAATGGTATGTGGAAGAAAAATAGCTGTTTTTCTCTAGACTCTTGTTTATCACACTTGTGGCATCAAATGTATGGATTTCCCACACTGAGCAATTTTTCTGTTTGAAGATGCCAAATGGGTATCCTGTGATTTACTTCAACTCTGGCAATAGGTGGAGTCAGCATCAACTCTCACAAGTTAAAAAGACTCTACCTCCTACTTCAGATTCCAGTCACAAGTGCCAGGTTGTGACCTGTACTTCTAACCTGGCTGTTATAAACTGAAGGGTCCCATAAGCCCCTTCTTAAATTCACGACTTTGTTAGACTGTTCACAAGACTTAGGGAAACTCTCATGCACATTTACCAGGGTATTGTCAAGGGTGTCACAAAGGATGCAGGTGAAGAGCCAAACAAAGAGGTACCAAGAGACAAAGAGGTACCAAGAGTAAGATCTAGACAGGTCTCAATCACAGGAAGTTCTGTTCCATGGCATTGCCTTACACCATCTCTCAGGACATGGGTATGTATGTCAACCTAGAAGCCCCCAAATCTTGTAATTTACAGACTTTCCACTTCATAGGAATGATCAATCATTAACTCAACCTCTGGCCTCTCTCCCCTTCCTAAGTCAGACTCTGTATGAAGCTGCAAGTTTCAACATCAAAGTATGACTTAGTCTTGGCTGTGTCAAAATGAGGCTGAATATCTCTTTCCAGCTACCAGTTTTCAGAAACTCATCAAAGTAGACAGTGAATGCAAACTTCGTACTTCCTGTGAGAAGTACAGACGACAAAAGTTGCTGCTGCTGCTCTGGGTGAAGAATGAAAGGATTATATTATTAGAATGACAAAGTTTTCTCATTAAGGAAGGTGTCTGGACCCACTGCAGAGTGTGTTTGCTACTGAGTAAGGAGCTAGCCATCTCGAAATTGTTCTGAGCAGTTTATAGTCCAAAGCCATTCTTTGGGTGGTGTTTGTCATCTTAATGGCATTATCATTGTCCTGATCAAATTGTCATTGTGGGGTCCCATCATCTGTTTTGGAGACTTCAAAGTCACTGTTAGACATGGTCATGGTTCAATGCAGAAAATCTTTTTCATGGGACATTTTTTCTGGATGATTTGTCCTTTTTCTTCAGATGTCTCATTTATTCAGTGTTCTTCAGATTCCTTAGCCTTGATTCTCCTTAAAGACAAAAACAAAATACTTCCTGTGGGGAGCCAGCTCCACATTTATTTGCCCCAGGGACTCTTGAGAAATGAGGGATAAGAGACTTAGTTAGAAATAAAGAGGGGAGAGAAACAGATAGAAAATACAGGATAGCCTCGGGTGGGCCTAGATCCTTATGCAACAGCCAAGAGCTTTATTCCAAAGGGCTATTTATAACAATGCCAAGGGGAGGGGCAAAGGACCTCCCCCTAGCTAGGTACAGCCAAGTGTAGACCCTTACAAACACCTGATACTCAGGCCCCTAGTCCAATCAACCTCTTATGCAGTCCTGCTGGGTACAGCCACTAGGAAACCTAGTGGGCTCCAACAGGTCCCTCTTCTTTATATTTNAAAAAAATAAACTCTTGATGCAACTGCATGAAACTTAAAGAATCCTTTATTCATCATTAACATTCACAGGTTAACATAATCCTACCATAAACATTGCTATACACAGTTACAATTCTCTGACTCTTACATCTTAAAGCAAACTCTTAATAGAACCATTTGAATCTCTTGCTAACAAAACATAGGATAAACTTCTGATGTATTCACCTCAAACTTAAATACTTCCTTAACTTCACCAAACCATGGTGCGTCAATATAAATAGGTTAACATAATAACTCTAACATAAACATTACTATTCACAATTATTTTTTCTACAAACCGACATACAATCTACAAACCTACATTCAAAAACAATTTCTTAATAGAACTATACAAAACATAGCATTAATTCACTCAAGTAACACAAAAATATGTCCTTTGATTAATGTCAAGGGGAAACTGCACCAACCTAATCCAGGCAGGTTGATGACAAAGGACACAGGCCCTTCAGGAGTGAGGGTATGGGTCAATCCTCCAGGAAAAGAGCGAAAACTTTTTAAGGTTTTGCTGAAGGTAGAGGAAATACAGAAAGGGTAGTAGATGAAGACAGTTATAAATACCAACAAAGGCCATATGACTAGTTGAAGAAACAAGGATTATAATTGATGTTTCTGTGATATTTTGTTAAGAATGTATTTTTGCAGATATTTATGTTTTCTTTTTTGATTTCTTTATATGCAANATAACACCAATTAAGAAATATTAATGGTTANCATATTTTTAAGTTTTGGGATACTAAAAGAATATCCCTAAAGAGCCATTATTACCTATCCTACAATTGTTTGCAGTTGTGTGAGGCATTATTACAGCATGTTAGGCCTACTTATGACCTGGTTAAGTATATAATGTGTCTGTGGTTGCAGGTGGAAAAGTTATATCATGTGAGGAATAATTATGACCTGGTTATTGGTTTCATTCAGAAATTAAGCATGACATAGGAGACATGATTGTCAAGTTGACAAGGGGTGGACTCAGGATGGCTATTCTTGGTTGTCAGCCTTACTACATCTAGAATCAACTAAAACCCAAAGTGCTGGGTGTACTTGTGAGGGATTTTTCTTAATTAAATCATTGGAAGTAGCTAGATACACCTTTAATCCGGGCCACAACTTCTGGTGGCATTCTATATAAAGGACATGGAAAAAGGAAGCTTTTGTTCTTTGCCTGCTTGCCCTCACCCTCATGAGCAAGTGCATTCCTTCACTGGCATTATAGCCTACTTCTTCAGGATTCTGGCATAGGAGTACTCAAGACCAGCCTGGTGGACTGAACAACTACTGCATTTCTGGACTTTCCATTGGTAGACTATGGTGATATTTTATTTGTGCTCTAATAAAACTTATTTGGGTATCAGAGGACAGAGCCAGCCACTACGTTAGACATAGAGGCCAGACAGTGATGGCACACACCTTTAATCCTATCACATGGGAGGCAGAGATCCATCTGGATCTCTGTGAGTTCAAGGCCACACTGGGAACAGAGCCAGGCGTGGTGGCACACACTTTTAATCCCAGCACTTGAGATCTCATGTCTTTGCTTGGGAAGGACACACGCCCTTAATCCCAGGAAGTGATGGCAGGAAGCAGAAAGGTAAATAAGGCGTAAGAACCAGGAACTAGATGCATTTTAGCAGGAATTCAGTGGAGACACTTTTGGGTGAGGACTCAGAGCTTCCAGTCTGAGGAAACAGGATCAGCTGAGGAGTTGGCAAGATGAGGTTGGCTGTGGCTCGTTCTGTTTCTCTAATCTTTTGATTTCATCCCAATATCTGGCTCCAGGTTTTTTATTAATAAGACCTTTTAAGATTCATCTTACAGTAGANAGCCATTATTGGACTAACTGGACTACAGCCTGTATGCCATTTTAATTAATCCCTCTCATATAATATGTATATATTATATACACATATGTGTTTGTTTTCATTTGGAAATTTGGATTTTTGGTGGCTAAATGTATATTCCATAGATAGATAGATAGATAGATAGATAGATAGATAGATAGATAGATAGATATGATAGACAGACAGACATGGTAGATAGACAGACAGACAGATTCATTCTATCAGTTCTAGAGAACCTTTACTAATTCAGTGTGGAAGAACCTGGATTATTAGATGGAGTAGGTTTGTGTTCACAGAATTGAGGTCTGCAAAGTTACCAGACTCTAATTTCTTTTTCTTTCATGGTAGGTGTTTACCTAGGCAAAACCAATTCTGGATTTGGGAAATATAATGAAACTACATGGCATGATCTGACAGATATCATTTATTCACAACTTAAAGATGGTAATTTTTCTGGCTGTCTTTATCTCTTCATCATTTCATTTATTTTGAAACTCAGTATTTCTGAAATGTCTTTCTAAAGATTTCTCTGTTTCTAACCTATGGTGTGATTTGATTTCTTCCTTCAGAACACAAAGGGCTTACAATAATTGATATGCTTTTAACAAATCACTTTTTAGTCATCCTCACCTCTTTGGGTCTTTATGTAAGTACTGATCTTCGTTATCCAGTCACTTCACAAATACAGGTATGAAAATTTCTTTGTAATCCATTGATAACTCAATATCTTGTATGGTATAAAAAGGAATATTTTTGAACTTAGTTATGAATAGTAAATATTAGAAATGAAAATTAAAAAGATGCAAAGCATGGTATCACAACATTTTCCTTTGCTTCATAGTATTTGAAATATAAGTTGAAATTGGCATTAGTTTTATTGCTGTACCATTTATGGTAAATTTTAAACATATGCAATGGGAAAGACATCATCTATCTACTTGTCTATTTATTTATTGACTAATATGTTTCCAAAATGCTATAAGGTAATTTATATAGTGAAATGTTATATTAAAATTAACAGAAATGAAATGTTGTCAAGGAAATGTTACATGCCTAAGATGATGGAGATGCCAACCACCCTGATAATTACATACTATTCAAATATATTGAAATGTCATGCTATCCCCATGAATGTGTAAAATTACAAGTTAATCAAAAATAAAGCAGACCCCAAAATTCTTCATATAACTGGGAATCGATCCTGTTGGGAAATTTGTGTTAGGGCAACTGAAACTTATTCCACCAAGAAACAAGGAAAAGTGAGGTGGAGACTGTTTATCCAGGCCTAGCTACAGGGACTAGAAAGTTTCCACAGGCAGAAAGACAGAGGAAGAAAATAAGAGATAACATAACTCTGGGACAAAGAGGAGAGAAATATACATACAATGAAGTTCCATCAGGAGACTGGATGAGAAGCTACATTAACATTTGGCCATATATCTGCTGGAATACAAAAGAAAACAAAGGTTGTTTTTGTGTGAGTGTGTGGTACAGATTAAAATACAAAGGTTTGTTACACCTTCTGATAAGCAACTAAATTTTTAACTTTCTTTTTTTCTTTCTGTCTCTTCCTCTTCTTCCTCCTCCAGCTTTCAAGAGCAGACTTTTGTGGTTTTGAAAGGGTAAGACTTTTGATTTCCTAATATTGTTTAGAAGACACATAGTCATTTGGTAACTTGCGAAGCAATAATTCACAATCTAGATATTTCTTGCTACCATAAAATTATTTTCAGTTTAAACTAAAAACATATTTCTGTAACTACTAGNCCCTTGTCATTTCAGCAGGCATTCTTTCCTCTATGGGTTCTCTCTTGGCTTGTGGAGATTGCTCAGGCCATGTTCCACACAAAGATGACCAGTAGGAAAGGGTGAGGCCTGGAATCTGGCAAAAGTTTTACTTCNCAGTCCACCTGCCCTGATTCGACCCAGAAAAAAAAGAGAACTTCCATTTTGGACAACAACTGCCATGGGATCTGACCACAACTCTATTTCTGTCCTTTTGGGGCACTTTTTCCTCTATTAGTTTGCTTCCTTCTCTGTTACAAAATCAGTCTGTCATATTCAACAAGGCCATCCTCAACACATAAGCATGCATTGTCAGTTTTGAAACTGCAAGGAAAATTATAAATATTCATTCCCAGGCCTTGGAATGACCCCTTCTGTTCTGTCCTGTGTTGTACACAGTCACTACAAGGAAGAAACCAAACTTACTATTTGGTTCTCCGGAACCAAATAGAATTATAATGTCAAAGTATTGGATGGAGGAAAAGTAAAGCAGAGAACTGGGAACTCAGCAGAGAAAGCAAACGATGGAAAGAACAAATGGAAATAGTTACCTCTTATCTCAAATTCACATGCTCAGATTCAGCCATCTGCCAATCAAAAATGTTAGTGTGCTAGAGATAGAGCTCAATGGTAGAGTTTTTGCCTTGCATGCTCAGACTCTGGGTTCAATTCCCAGCAACACCAATGTCNTCAATGTATACAAACATTTACTTGTGGTTTTACTGAAATAGAGTATGGAAATTATTTTCCCAAACTCAGGGCACTCTGTTTAAACAGTAGAATATGGACTAAAAGAATGAGATCATGGCTCATGAGAAACAGGGCAGCAAAGGAAAGGCATATAGAAGATCCCGCAGAGAGAGCTTACCCTCAGAACTCCAGGAACTATCAAATGGTTTTTCTTATCAANGGGACAGGGGGCTTACTTTGAGAGACCAGAGAAAAGACTGCTAAAAGGGGGAGCTGAGTTTTCTCTGAGCCTGAGGTGACAGGCTGAAGGACACCTTCCGGAAGAGAAGACTTTCCATGGTGAAATTCCAGTGTGTTGGAAACGGCATCTCCAAGGAGTAGAGAGCACTGTCTTCTCACATTCAGGCATTGCCAGAGTTTGATGTATTCTGAAAAGCACTCTTGAGTTCTCCCTTCAGAAATATGTCTGAGCTCGTCTGAGGTCCCAGCAGAACACAGTCATTAAAATCAAGAGATGTTCAAGAATGGTAGTGGTGAAGCAGGGCAACAAAATTTAGCTAGTAAAATCGTGNGCATACACTGAGTTACCACCATGCTCATTATTATTGCCACTGAGATATTAAAAGAAAAAAGGAAGCATGACATGGTGGCACACACCTTTAATCCCAGTACGTGGGAAGCAGAGGCAGGCAAGATCTCTGTGAGTTCAGAGCCAGCCTGATCTACATGATGAACTCCAGCACAGCCAAGACTGAAACAGTGTCTCAAAATAAACAAAAAAAGAAAAGAAAGGCAACCAACATGCATTAGGAGTTTTTGTAGCACAAAAAGGCTTTCTGGAACTAAATTCCACAACTGTAATTAAAAGTAAAATAAAATGAAGGATGGCATAGCCATTGGTTAGATGGAGATTAGTGCCACAGAAAGTAAAAATGAAGAAATATCTCCATATGTTTGGGAGAAGTTGCTAGAAATTTCAGAGCAGTGATGATCCTTTTAGAAGAGGTCCAGAAGTTCTACAGGGTGAGTGATAAGTTCTCAGAAGGGAGACCAGGTCCCTCACACCTGAGGACATCATAAAACCTTTGCTTACCTGTCTCTGCTTTGAATAGGATTGGAATTTTTTTCTCCCTGCATGTTGGTTCTTTTATGTTCAAGTAGAAGAAAAAAGTGTCTTTTTCCTTCTTCCTGTGAATTGCATCTCTAACTGATTCTTGTGATGATGAAGGAACCCACTGACTTGGTAACAGAGTCATACTAAAGTACACACTCAGTAAACATTGTTGAACAAATAGCTTAGCCGTTTACTTTGGAAGAGAAATAGAATTTTCAGAAAGAAAACAAAAAGCAACAAAATAATAGGAGACAATTGCACTCAAGTTGAAAATGATCCAAGTCTAGGGATCTAGATCTGTCAGTAGAATATGTGGCTAGCATACACTAAGCCCTGGGTTCCATCCCCAGCACTTCATATATTGGGCATGATTGTGCACAACTGTGATCCCAGCACTCAGGAGGTGGAGACAAGAGGATCAGAAGTACAAGGTCATCCTCATAGCAAGTTAAAGGCCAACCTAGGTGACATGAGATCCTGTCTTTAAAAATATTGAATGAATGAATGGTAAGCTTTGGGGAAAAAAGCACGTATACTCAAATTCTAGTAATGCTCCTAAACTGGAAGATTAGAGAGAAATAGTACACAAGTTTCCTGTAGTAGTTAATTTTGGTTGTCAACTTGACTGATTTGATAGATTGCTAAAGCATTTGATAAAACACACTTCTCAATATATCTGTGAGAGTGTTTCCAGAGTGCTGCATGCAGATCCTAAGAGGGGGGGACACACCCTGAAGGCAGGTCCAACCATACAGTAGCCTGGGTTGAACTAAAAGGTGGAAAGACAAGCTCACATGAAATCCTCTTGGTTGGGAGCAGGTATTTGTGCATTTTTTCCTCTGCTACCGTGGACTATAGAAAAATATCAGATAGCAGATTCCCTAGCCTATGAACATGGACTTGCATCAACAACTCCCCAGGTTACTTCCAGGTCTTCTCCTTGGACTTGGGTTGTGCAGTTGGTCCTTTTTGTTGTGAGGTTTCCGGCTTCTTGGCCTGAGAAACAACTGATTTTCTAGCTCTCTAATGTATGGAGCCATGGGGAACAAATTAGTCTCTGTATAATCCAATCTAATAAATNGCCTGTTGTGTATGTTATATTGATTCTGTTCCCCTAGGAAACCTCACCTAATATTGTTCTAAATAGGGAGAACAAAAGCCAAACATGCCTCACTGTTAAATTGCATTACAAGAATCTCTGACACTCAAAGACAGTGAAATCAGCATGTACACACTATTGATGCAAAAGAACCAAAGTCCAGAACAAAAGAAATGAATAAGAATGGGTGTTTGAATTAAGTAGAGGGTAAAAAGGTGAGGAAATGGTGCTGAGCAGTGACTGGCTGGTCCACTGTCCTGTGAGGGCCCACTTCCTGGTTCACAGACAGCTGTCTCTGTCCTGTGACCTTACTTGGCAGAAAGAGTGGGGATAGATGTCTGAGTTCTCTCCTATAAGGGCACCGATCTCACCTATCCAGTCTCCTTCAAATTAGGAAAGGCATTAAACTCTTCTACCTAATCACCTCCCAAAGGCCTGCCTCCAAATATCCTCTTGAGGACAAATGACAGAAACCAAACTAAAACTGATTTCAGCAAAAGAGAGAAAGCTGTTGGCTCTTTTAAAGCATAAGGAATTTAAAGGGTGAGTCTGACATCTTGACTAGCTGGATTCTCTTGAATATCAAATGTCCACGGGGCTCTGTAAGTAATTAACTGTTCTCTAGCTAATAGTAAGGATAGCTGCCAGGCTTGTAGCCACAACTTTTTGCCTNTCCCAAAAGGGATAAAGTCTTTCCTTCATCTCTAAGGGTGGTTTTCATTGCTCATGTGATCCAAGTCATGTGTTAACTCCTAACCTGTGACTCTGGGTCAGGACAGTATTCTGGACTCATCCTTGTCGTGAGATCAGCCTCATATAAGTTAAATCATCCCTAAGGACAGTCACGTGGCTGTTTCAGTTTAGAATCCTGTA
>LZPO01044670.1:51799-72855 GCA_001675575.1 Neotoma lepida
CGGTGACTGGCGTCTCCTGACTCAGCCTTCCTCTTCCCAGAATTCTCCTTGTTTGTTTATCCTGCCTATACTTTCTGCCTGGCTACTGGCCAATCANCATTTTATTTATCAATCAATCAGAGCAACACATATTCACAGCATACAGAACAATATCTCCATCATTCTGCCCTACGGTATTTTGCATCAACCACTACCAGAATCAATTTTAGGACCTTTTAAAGGTTTCCATTAACAAGTTGTATTGATTTTGTCACTTGCCCACCTATAAAAGTGTAAGCATTTTCTTGTCTCAATAGCAGCTGGAAAGTCAAAACCTTCCCCTAACAAAACTTCTCATTTTATTATAGTTAATATTCAACAAAAATAATCTTGTTTTGTTCACCGCTTCTCTCTTATGACCAATTTGCAATGCCTTTCTATTGCTGTTCCTTGCCATTGTCAGGCTTTTGTTCAGGTTCCTTGTGCCGTGTTGCAGCAAATGTGGAATAAAAAATAAGTGTGTGCCCCATTCTAACTGTGGTGAAAGGTTTAAGGAGCTTCTGGTGGGGNAGGGAGGGTCAGAAAGACACTTCATAACCAAGAACATCATCATGCCTTTGTATTTCCTTTGGTGACAATGTGCATTCCAGTTTCTTGTCTGCATTCTGCAACCTCTTACATGTGCACAGTTTTTCTCTATTTGCCTCAATCCACAAATAATCAAAGCCTTGGAATATTTAAAGTAAATTTCTTTCTGTTTAAAATATTAACTCCAAATATGACCCAATTGCCTTTTTCATTTATGTATTCCTNTAGGTTGACTATATCAAGGGAAAACTGTGGTATAATGAAAAATGTTTTGCAAACAGAGAAAGTTTTGAAGGTAAATTTTATGACATGTTAGCAGACTTTTATCACTATAGATTACACATATAGATTAAATAAAATGCATTGAATTCAAAATTTAATAAAATGTGAGGATAACTATTATATATGAATTAATGACCTAAAAATGAGAAAGCCAGGCTCAGTAGTGGTTTATACTTGTTATTCCTTTAACACTCAGGAGGCATAAACAGAAACACTACAGGCTTGGGCTACCCTGGGCTACACATTGACAGCTTTTCTAAAAATGAATGGGAGTGACACTCCTGCCTAAATGCAAGAGAACTGTGTCCAAAGATACATTAATGGATGCTACACAACTGGCATTGTTTTTTATGTGAGCAGCTTTACTGACTCTTCCTAACTCTGTAAGGAGGATGTCATTCATAACTTCTTCACCTTTGTACTTTACAGCTGATTATGTTACAATCACTTTCGACAGAAACAGGACCCTAAGTGAGGTATGANATAGAAAACTTTCAAAGGTAGGACATTTTGTTAAGCATGATTTCAAGAATTGTTGTTAATCTAATATATGGTACTTCAACACACCAAAAAANTTAACCACCCCAGTGGTGTCTCCTTGTAGACTTAATAGCAGATACCTACTTTTGTTAAAGCCCAGTGACTCTAGCCAAATAATCCATACCAGAGAAGAAAGTTTCTCTGAAGTGTTTTCTGAAATTGAATCCACTCAGAAGAAAGGAATAGATACTAAAGAATTAAAACTATGATTTGTGAGCCAGGTGTGGTGGCACACAGCTGTAATTCTAGCAATCACAAATTCAATATGAACTTGGATTAAGAGTTCTAGGCCAGCCTAGGTTCACATAGTAAGACCATGTCCTAAAAAGCCTCTGTATACGTGTGTTTGTGTGTGTGTGTGTGTGTGTGTGTGTGTGTGAGAGAGAGAGAGAGAGAGAGAGAGTGACTGATATACATGTGGCTGTCAGAACAACACAATGATTCATTAGCTTCTTTTCTTTTTTTTAAATTTTTTTATTCAACTTACATACCAACCACAGATCCCCCTCTCATCCCTCCTCCAGCTCCCTCCATCTCCACCCTCCCCTCTACCCCAACTCACCCCTCATTTCCTCCTCCAACAGGGTAAGTTCTCCCATGGGGGGGACAGGGGACAGATAAGCCTGGTACATTCAGTTGAGGCAGAACCAAGCCCCTCCCCCTGCATCAGAGGTGAGCAAGGTGTCCGACCATAGGTAATGGAATCCAGAAAGCCAGCTCATGCACCAGGTATAGATCCTGATCACACTGCCAGGGGCCCCTCAAACAGACCCAGCTACACAACTGTCTCCCGTATGCAGGGGGTCTAGTCTGGTTCCCATGAAGGTTCCACAGCTGTCAGTCTAAAGTTCGTGAGTTCCTCTGAGACTGGTTCAGTTGTCTCTGTAGATTTCCCCATCATGATCTTGACTCCCCTTGCTCATATAATCCATCTTCCCTCTCTTTGAGTGGACTCCTGGAGCTTGGCCTGGTGCTTGGTTGTGGATCTCTGCATCTGCTTCCATCAGTTACTGGATGAAGGCTCTATGATGACAGTTAGGGTAGTCACCAATCTGATTACTGGGGTAAGCCAGTTCAGGCACCCTCTCCACTATTGCTAGTAGTCTTAGCTGGAGTTGTCCTTGTGGATTCCTAGGAACTTCCCTAGCACCAGGTTTCTCCCTTACCTCATGATGTCTCCCTCTACCAAGAGATCTCTTTCATTGCTCTCCCACTCCATCCCTCCTCCAGCTTGACCATCCTGTTCCCTCATGTTCTCATCCCCCATCCCCTCCCCTCTATTGCCCACCTCTTCATGCCCAGTTTACTCGTGGAGATCTCATCTGTTTCCCCTTCCCGAGGCAATCCATGAGTCCCTCTAAGTGTCCTACTTGGTTCCTACCNTCTCTGGAGCTGTGGGACACCAATCCACCAACCCCACAGTTCCCCAGAGTTTTCTTGGGTGAGAGTAGCAGGAAATATTAGATAGAAGAATTTTAGATTGTGGAGAAAAGATAGAAATACAGGATAGCCTCGAGAGGGCCCGGAACCTATTTCACCTGGGCCTGACTGTCTCTGCCCCAGGGTATTTATAGAAAAGCCAAGGGGTGGAGAAAAAGACCTCACCCCAGCACAGCCATATGGGTGTGAGACCATCTCAGACACCTGCACTCAGGCCTGTGGTCCAATCATCCTCTCTATGCAGACCTGCTGGGTAAAGGCACAAGGAACCTGAAAATGGGCTCCCACATCTGGTTGTCCTTTGCTTTACATCTAGTATCCACTTATGAGTGAGTACATACCATGTTTGTCTTTCTGAGTCTGGGTTACCTCACTCAGGATGATATTTTCTAGTTCCATCCATTTGCCTGCAAATTTCATGATGTCATTGTTTTTCTCTGCTGAGTAGTACTCCATTGTGTATATGTACCACATTTTCTTAATCCATTCTTCAGTTGATGGGCATCTAGGTTGTTTCCAGGATCTGGCTATTATGAAAAATGCTGTTATGAACATAGTTGAGCAAGTGTCCTTGTGGTATGATTGAGCATCCCTTGGGTATATGCGCAAGAGTGAGATAGCTGGGTCTTGAAGATTGATTCCCAATTTTCTGAGAAACCACCATACTGATTTCCAGAGTGGGTGTACAAGTTTGCACTCCCACCAGAAATGGAGGAGTGTTCCTCTTGTTCTGCATCCTCTCCAACATCAGTGTTTTTGATCTTAGCCATTCTGACAGGTGTAAGATGGTATCTCAGAGTCGTTTTGATTTACATTTCCCTGATAACTAACGATATTGAGCAATTCCTTAAATGTCTTTCAGCCATTTGGGATTCTTCTGTTGAGAATTCTCTGTTTAGCTCTGTAGCCCATTTTTAAATTGGGTTGTTTGGTATTTTGCTGTCTAGTTTCTTGAGTTCTTTATATATATTGGAGATGAGTCCTCTGTCAGATATAGGGTTTGTGAAGATCTTTTTTTCCATTCTGTAGGCTACAATTTGTCTTATTTACTGTGTCCTTTGCCTTGCAGAAGCTTCTCAGTTTCAGGAAGTCCCATTTATTAATTGTTGCTCTTAGTGTCTGNGCTACTGTTGTTATATTTAGGAAGTGGTCTCCTGTGCATTGCAATCTAGGCTACTTCCTACTTTCTCCTCTATCAGGTTCAGTGTAGTGGGGTTTATGTTGAGGTCTTTGATCCACTGGGACTTGAGTTTTGTACAATGGTGATAGATATGGATTTATTTGCAGTCTTCTACATGTTGATATCCAGTTATGCCAGCACCATTTGTTGAAAATTCTTTTTTCCATTGTACAGTTTTGGCTTCTTTGTCAAAAATCAGGTGTTCATAAGTGTGTGGATTAATGTCAGGGTCTTCAATTCGATTCCACTAGTCCACATGTTGGTTTTTAGGCCAGTACCAAGCTGTTTTTATTACTATANCTCTATAGTAGAGCTTGAAGTCAGGGATGTGATGCCTCCAGAAGTTGCTTTATTGTAAAGGATTGTTTTAGATATGCTAGGTTTTCTGTTTTTCCGTATGAAGTTGAGTATTGTTCTTTCCAGGTCTGTGAAGAATTGTGTTGAGATTTTGATGGAGATTGCATTGAATCTGTAGATTGCTTTTGGTAAGATTGCCGTTTTTATTATGTTGGTTCTACCTGTCCATGAGCATGGGAGATCTTTCCATTTTCTGATACCTTCTTCAATTTCTTTCTTCAAGGACTTAAAGTTCTTGTCATATAGGTCTTTCACTTGTTTTGTTAGAGTTACCCCAAGGTATTTTTATAATATTTGTGGCTATTGTAAAGGGTGATGTTTCTCTGATTTCTTTCTCAGCCCGTTTATCATTTGTGTATAGGAGACTACTGATTTTTTTTAGTTAATCTTGTATCCTGCCACATTACTGCAGGTGTTTATCAGCTGTAGGAGTTCCCTGGTAGAATTTTTGGGGTCACTTATGTATACTATCATATCGTCTACAAATAGTGAAAGTTTGACTTTTCCTTTCCAATTTGTATCCCCTTGATCTCCTTTTGTTGTCTTATTGCTCTAGCTAGAACTTTGAGTACTATATTGAATAAATATGGGGAGAGTAGACAGCCTTGTCTTGTTCCTGATTTTAGTGGAATCGTTTTGAGTTTCTCTCCATTTAATTTGATGTTGGCTGTTGGCTTGCTGTAAATTGCCTTTATTATGTTTAGGTATGTTCCTTGCATTCCTGATTTCTCCAAGACCTTTATTATGAAGGGGTGTTGGATTTTGTCAAAGGCTTTTTCAGCATCTAATGAGATGATCATGTGTTTTTTTTTTCTTTCAGTTTGTTTATATGATGGATTACATTGACANATTTTTGTATGTTGAACCATCCCTGCATCTCTGGAATGAAGCCTACTTGATCATGATGGATGATATTTTTTATGTGTTCTAGGATTTTGTTTGCCAGTATTTTATTGAGAATTTCTGCATCAATGATTATGAGGGAGATTGGTCTGTAATTCTCTTTCTTTGTTGCATCTTTGTGTGGTTTGGATATCGGGGTAACTGTAGCCTCATAGAGTTTGGCAGTGTTCCTTCTGTTTCTATTGTGTGGAACAATTTCAGAAGTATTGATATTAGCTCTTCTTAAAAATTCTGGTAGAATTCTGCACTGAAACCATCTGGTCCTGGGCTTTTTTTAGTTGGGAGGCTTTTAATGACTGCTTCTATTTCCATAGGAGTTATAGGTCTATTTAAATTGTTTATCTGGTCTTGTTATATGGTCTGGTTTATCTGGTCTTGGTATATGGTACCTATCCAGAAAATTGTCCATTTCTTTTGGATTTTTCCAATTTTGTGAAGTACAGGTTTTTGAAGTATGACCTGATGATTCTCTAGATTTCCTCATTGTCAGTTGTTATGTCTCCCTTTTTGTTTCTGATTTTGTTAATTAGGATATTCTCTCTCTGCCTTTTATTTATTTTGGATTTATTTATTTTGGTTTGTCTGTCTTATTGATTTTCTCAAAGAACCAACTCTTTGTCTCATTGACTCTTTGTACTGTTCTTTGTTTCTATTTTTATTGATTTCATCCCTCAATTTGATTGTTTCCTGGTGGTCTACTCCTCCTGGGTGAGTTTGCTTCTTTTTGTTCTAGAGCTTTCAGGTGTGCTGTTAAGTCGCTAATGTGAGATTTCTCTAACTTCTTTATGTAGGCATTTAGAGCTATGAACTTTCCTCTTAGTACTGCTTTCCTAGTATCCCATAAGTTTGGGTATGTTGTACATTCATTTTCATTGAATTCTAGGAAGTCTTTAATTTCTTTCTTTGTTTTTTCTTTGACCCATTGGTGATTCAGTAGAGCATTATTCAGTTTCCATGAGTTTGTAGGCTTTCTTTAATTTGTGTTGTTGTTGATTCTAACTAAACCATAGTGGTCCGATAAAATACAGGAGGTTATTTCAATTTTTCTTTGTATCTGTTGAGATTTGCTTTGTGACTGAGTATGTGGTCANTTTTAGAGANGGTTCCATGGGGTGCTGAGAAGAAGGTATATTCTCTTGTGTTTGGGTGGAATGTTCTGGAGATGTCTATTAAGTCCATTTGAGTCATAATGTCTGTTAAGTTCCCTTATTTCTCTGTTAAGTTTCTGTCTAGCAGACCATTGGTGAGAGGCGGGTGTTGAGGAAGTCTCCCACTATTAGAGTATGGGGTTTGATTGCAATTTAAGCTTTAGTAATGTTTCTTTTACATATGTGGGTGCCCTTGTATTTGGGTTATAAATGTTCAGAATTGAGACTTCATCTTAATGGATTTTTCCTGTGATGAATATGTAATGTCCTTCCCGATCTTTTTCGATTGATATTAGTTTGAAGTCTATTTTGTTAGCTATTAGGATAGCTACACCAGCTTGCTTCTAAGCCCATTTAACTGGAAAGACTTTTCCCAGCCCTTTGTCTTGTCATTGAAGTTGAGGTGTGTTTCTTGTATGCAGCAGAAGGATGGATCCTGTCTTTGTATCCATTTTGTTAGCCTGTGTCTTTTTATAGGTGAGTTGAGACTATTAATATTGATGGATATTAATGACCAGTGATTGTTAATTCCTGTTATTTTTTTGGTGATCATGTTGTGTGTTTCCCTTCTTTGGGATTTGTTGGTGTGGGATTATCTATTGCCTGTGTTTTTGTGGGTGCATCTAACTTCCTTAGGTTGGATTTTTCCTTCTGGTGTGCTTTCTGTAGAACTGGATTTGTAGATAGGTATTGTTTAAATCTGGTTTTATCATGGAATATTTTGTTTGCTCCGTCTATGGTGACTGAGAGTTTTGCTAGGTATAATAGTCTGGGCTGGCATCCAAGGTCTCTTAGTGTCTTTGTAATGCCTGTCCAGGACCTTCTGGCTTTCAGAGTTTCCATTGAGAAGTTGGGTGTTATTCTGATGGGTCTGCCATTATATGCTACTTAGTCTTTTTCCTTTGCAGCTCTTAATATTTTTTCTTTATTCTGTATGTTTAGTGGTTTGATTATTATGTGGCAAGGGGACTTCTTTTTTGGGTCCAGTCTATTTGGTGTTCTGTAAGCTTCCTGTATCTTCACAGGCATTTCCTTCTTTATGTTGGGAAAGTTTTCTTCTACGATTTTGTTGAACATATTTTCTGTGCCTTTGAGTTGGTATTCTTCTGCTTCTTCTATCCCTATTATTCTTAGGTTTGGCCTTTTCATGGTGTCCCAGATTCCCTGGACATTTTAGGTTATGACGTTTTTTGGCTTTAGTGTTTTCTTTGACTGATGAATCTATCTCCTCTATTGTATCCTCCATGCCACAGATTCTCTCTTCTATCTCTTGTATTCTGTTGGTTGTGCTTGCATCTGTAGTTCCTGTTTGTTTACTCGGATTTTCCATTTCCAGCATTCCCTCAGTTTGTGTCTTCTTTATTGCCTCTAATTCAATTTTCAGGTCTTGAACTGTTTCCTTCACCAGTGTAATTGCTTTTTCTTGGTTTTCTTAGCTCTCTTTAAGGGATTTATTGATTTCTTCCAACTTATTGTTGTCTTTTCCTCAATTTCTTTAAGGAAATTTTACATTTCCTCTTTAAAGGCCTCTATCATCTTCTTAAAGTCATTTTTAAGTCATTTTCTTTTGTTTCTTCTACGTTGAGATGTACAGGTCTTGTTGATGTAGAACCACTAGGTTCTGGTGGTGCCTATTGTTCTTTATGATGTTGAATGTATCTTGCACTGGCATCTACCAATCTCTTCCTCCAATTGATGCAAACAGTGTCTGTGTCTCAGGGAGCCACTTTTGGTCCAATCAGAGCTCTTGATCCAATTGGAGCTGGCAGAGTCTGTGTCTCAGGGAGCAGCTGTGGTGTCAGAGGATGGGTGGGTTTGGGGGTTTTAGTGGGAGCTTGTAGGTTACAGGGTCCAGTGGGGGATGGTGGGAGTGAGGCCTGCCTGCAGGAGTCCTGCCTGCTGGACTGCAACTGGGGCTGCAATGGGTGGGGTATCCGTTAGATTATTTTCTACAGTAACTAGTTGGGATTTGTGTTTCAAAAACAATATTAACTCTTGTCTCATTTTGTAGGCCAGTTCTTGTTTTTATGGTCAAGAACCATTTCTTCAGTGGTTGCCTTGNGTACCTGCTACTATTAAAAATGTAAGATTTCTTCCACATGTGATAACATTTCTTATTGACCAAGAAACTAAAACTGGAATTTATCTCTACCGTAATCAGGTAAGTCTTACAGCTCAGAGGTGTTTGCCTTATCACCAAGCACTGCAAATTGATCTTAGCAGACATCATTTGCAATTTGTCCTGATCTCAGGCATAGAAACTGATAAAAATGATTCATGATCCATAAAATAGTTTGGTACTGAAGTTTTTTTTAATTATTTGTCATTCAAGCTGGTGAAAATTAAAGTCATGATGCCAGTTGCTTCCTGATTGTTCTTTACTCATTCTCCAGGGGAATATAAGATGAATATTTTCCATATAAATTTAAAGTTCCTTGACAGGGTTAATTTAGGTGAACAGTAACAAAAACAGAAACCCACCGTCACAGATATATATTTTCTGTTGTATAGGTCTTAACTGTGGCTATTAGTTAGAATTACTCTCAGAGCCATTAAAAAATTAGTTCTCTAGGTGGCTGTTCAGCACTCAGTTCTAAGTGGGACATATATATCACCCCTCAAAAGCCCATGTAACATTAAAATAAGCTGCTTTTTTAGCTGAACTTTTTTTAAGGCAGGGTCTCACTATGTAACACTGGGTATCCTCGAGCTCACAGTAACATGCCTGCTTCTGAGTCTGAGTGCTAAAATTAAAGACATGTGCCACCATGCCTGCCTATGCTGCACATATTTTAGATTAAACTGATGTTTTCCTGGAAAAAAAAACAAGTTACTTTTTTGGTAGAAAGGCTTCAGGAGAACAACAGGAGTGGAGCAAGTGATAGTGTTTGTCTTTGTCGGCATCTCTCTCGGAGCCTTAAGACTCCCCTGGAAAAGGGAGTTAGGATAGATCTTATTTGCTCTCTTTTTACTGAGAGTAGATCTGCTGTGAAAATTGTTGGCAGTCTCATTTCCAAGAATTTGCTGCTTTTAGTCAAACAAGGGAAGAGCTAAGACAACNTTCTCCCCCTTGTATTGGTGAAAGTCTTCATCTTAACATGATCTTTATACTAAGATGGCATTTATAGGGTGTCAGAGTCTTGTTCCTTCCAAGAATATGACCCAATAGAATTGGGCTTTTTGTCAGGTACCCACGTGTAGCATGAAAGGCACGAGCATGGACACTGGAGTCTATCTAGTTATTTTAGTAATGACTCACAAACCTCTCAATACCATTTATTATACAACTTTGAACAAATTCCTTAGTTTCCTATACTACATCTCAGCATCTCTAAAATGGACAGGTAGTAGGAGTGGAGTAGAGTTACTGGTGATTGCTACCCTTTACATTTCTTTGCTGTAATAATGGGTATGCCCCTATCTTAATTTAAACTGAATAATGAGAAAGTATAGAAATTATAAAATGGACAAAGAATGATAGAATAAATCTTATGACTTCTTGTGTTTTATCTAGAATTCCAAACGAACCTTTGTCTCTGTGTCAGTGCTCAGGAATGATATACCAAGTGCTCAATCAAAATTTCCAAATTTCAAATTTCCCTCATCATTCTCTAATCCAGTTGGAATGGTGTTCCATCCCCGAAGCCACTTTCTGTATGTTTATGGCAATCAGGTATGCAGCCATAAAATTTATTCTTTTGTAATTAGAGTAATTAGTCCAACTTCTGTAGACTGGGTGACTATGTACATAAAGGACAGGAGGACAATACACATCTATCAACTGTTTGTATGGGTTAAGCTTAGTGCTCTGTAGTCAGTTGTAACCTTTCAATGTGTTCACTGGCTGATAAAAATGAACCATGGAGCACCATGGTTCTGANTATTGCCAGGTGTCATCTATTTCTTTACATCTCTAGGACCTAGATTTTGCCATTAATGCACTGAAAGTATGTTTTATCTGGTATTTCTGGCACTTGACATTGCCTTCTCTCGCTGACTTTGTCTATGTATTTTCTTCTGGCTCTACTGCTATCTGAGCTCTTTCTGGTGATGTTCTCCATTCTTGAGATTCTAGTCAGACAGTTCTATTGTGGGTAGCCTGAAAGCTTTATAAAGCTTGGCAAAACATCTCTGGTCATCAGCCACGTTAAAAGGAAGGAGCACAAAATATGACACATGAAGAAATTCAGTACCAGGAAAGCACTGTGGTGACTTCCAGGGAATGCACTCAGTTCACTTTCACAGTGGGATTTCTCCCCTGGAAATGAAAATTTTGTTGGCTGCAGTTTAGTTAAGAAAGAGAACAGAGTTTCTCTGTGAGATTCTGAGATCCACATGACAGGTGACAGTTTTATTTCAAAGATATAAGCTCCTCAATCATTAACTTCAAAGNGTGATTTCTATTTTGATAGAAAGTGACTAAAGACTCCAGAGATTGACAGTTTAATCTAGAATTTCTGTTCACTTGATGACTATCTCAGGATATCTGTTGCTTATGAATAACTCCCTCTAGCAATCACACATATGGAAAGACAAGCAGTGCCAATCCAAACTCACTGAAAACAATCAGGGAAGCAAAACACAGTGGCTCCCACCTGAAATCCCAGCAGTCGGGAGGCTGAGGTAGGTGGACTGCTGTCGGTCCAAGGCCAGTTTTGGCTTCCGGNTGAGATTCTATCTCAAAGAAATGGGCAACTTGGGCAACTGACAAGACCTACCAAAAGTTGTTCAGGTTGATTTTTAGCACCTTACCTCATTGTTAATTCATCCAGTCTTTCTCACCTTGACATAACACATACTTGATTTCTACTGCAGCTGTGCNTCCTAACTTGCAAATCTAGTGTATATGTGCATAAAAAACATTTTTATTTTAACAATGCTTATGATTTCTTGGCTTATAGTCTCTACTGTACACAGAATTGGAGATGTACAAAGGTAACATCCTGGTATTAGGGCTTCTTGAAACTCTCCTATTTTAGTTCCTACACTAACAGTTCAGAAGCTTTAATTTCTTCTCTGGCCATTGACATTTTTACCCACACATCCTGCTGTGTCTAGATTGGTTCACACATCCTGTAGGCAAATATCTAACAACCCTGAACTTGCTTTATCTCAGTCTCTGTCCATGTTGTTTTTTCTGTATTACCCTGACTGTAATAGAATTCTAAGACTTTAGCTAACAGTTTGCTCTCATTTTTTGCCAATGTGACTGCTTCATAGTTTTTTGTTCTAGAATTCTTAGGCTGTGTATAGAAAACTGATTTTGGAAGAGTTTACTTTACCTGTCAGATTTGATGGCTAGAAAGCATGTAAATCATGAATATTGCCAATAGACTGACTCTATGATTCAAATTTTTCATATATGTATTTTGACTATGGGCAATAAATAGCTGGAAGTGAAGTAAAAAGGCTTTAGATGGTATTCAACAAAACTATTTTAAGAAATAAGTCAGAGTCTCATTCCTCATAGTGGGCTGAGGAATTAAGAAACAAAACAATCAGAACAACTTTTGTTGAAACAAAAAATGGCTAATTTTGATGTCATTTTAAGAGTACTGGCCAAAAAAGTCCCTGTTAACATAAGCTACTGTGAGAATGATGCTTATATTGAGAATAAAAGATCTGGTGTCTTACTAGTAACGTGGACTTGTGTTTCTATATTTTGTTTTTCTTTGAGACAGAGTCTTACACTCTAGTCCAGGCTAGCCTGGATCGCACTATATAGCTCAAGCTAGTCTTGACCTTGCCTGGCTCAGCCTCCCAAGTGCTAGGATTATAGAATTGATCCTCTATTCCCAGCTTAGAGAGATGAAAAACACAATATAGACTCCACAATATTTAAGGAATACAAGGATATAGGCCTGACAATGGAGAGGAGAATTAAAAATAACAATAATGAAAGATTCATACAAAATATTTTCAAAAGGAAAACCTAATAGCTAAAAAGCAAAATGACATGAAGAGACATTTCATTGAAATGAAAATAGAAACAAACATGTGAAGAGATGGTACAGTTCCTAAGTGTCATAAAAATGCAAATCAAAAATGAAAACTGTGAGGCTGGGAAGTTGGCTCAGCTGGTTTCACTTGCTCTGAAAGCATGAGTACCTGAGTTCAAATCCCCAACACCAGTGTAAAAGGCTGAGCATGACTGTGTATATATATAACAACTACATTAGGGAGCATGCAGATCCAGAGAGCTCACTGACCAGCCAATGTGTCCAAAGCAATAAACTTCCCGTTCAATAAAGACTTTGTCTCAGTACAGCGCACCTATAATCTCCCCATGCATGTAACACACACACAAACACACACACACATACACACACATACACACACACACACACACACATACACACAAACACACACATACACACACACGAGACAGAGAGCAACAGAGAGAGAATGAGAATGCAATATCACTCAGCCACTTAGTTGACCTAATTACTGCTGACAATACAAAATATTGGCAAGGTAAATCAAGTGGGTGAGTAAGAAAGTAGTCCATATGTGCCTGTGTTCGTGATCGATATAGAGATGTGAGAAAATAGTACTGCATGATTTTTCTTTTGTAGGAAGATCAGGCTGATAGCTAATTTTGAAAATTAGAGGCAGTTGTTAGTAAGGTATTATCTCTTTATTCCTTTAGGTATGGCTTTCAATGGATGGTGGCAATAATTTTGAATTAGTGTGTGACTTTCAAAATAACTATGTAAGGAAGACTGCTCATAGTTTTTATACTTCAGATATATCTTTGATTACAAAAAATGGAAAGATTTACATGACAAAGGCAGGTAAGGAATTTTCTGTTTGGGGTTGTAAATTCATGCTCCATGTAGGTCACAAATGTAAGCTGTTTGAAAAACGTGTTGTATTAATCAACTAATAATAAGGCCTCAAATATAGTGGGTAATGGATTTGTTAGATCTACAGAGACAAATCATATGAACAGCCATAAAAAACAGAAGAACCCTGGGTTAGCATGCTGTATTCTCAGTTTCCTTTTCCCAAACCAAATAATTATACATGTCACAATGGAGATACAATTTTGCTCCACATGTTATAGACAGCATATCATTTAATACTCACAACCACAATGCCAAAGAAGTGGTGTTTGCTTTGAGCTTGCTGATAAAGTAGATCATCTCAGGTTACAGAAACTCAAGAGATGGCACTATACGAATGATCGTTTGCTCTCCATCTTCTTACAGTTTCTTTGATCAAGCAACAAGGCTGTCAGTTTCTTGTGCAATGAAAGAAACAGCTAGTAGTGATTGACCTAACCTACAATTGCCTGCTCCCTTCCAATACAGTTGGATGCTGTGAACCAGACTTAGGACCTGAATTATGAAGTGCCGGGAGCCATCCCCGGAGGTGGACAGGTCCCTGCAGAGGATGTATGGAGTCTGTAAGGAAAGGAAGTGAGCCAGGCCATGGTGGTCGGGAGAATCTTGGAGCCTGACTGACTAGCAGCCAGAGTGTTCCTTTATTTATACAGAATTTATTAAGTAGGGATACATTCATGATGTTCCAAAACATAGATCATATCATTTTTGNTTTTGGACATGTGTTTCACTTCCTTTTGCTCATCTTTTAGTCATCATCAATAAACTATGACAGAACAGAGTTATCATTTCCAATCATTTTCCCTCAAGGTTTGACATCATTAATAAACAGAGTTATCATTCTTACTCCTTAACCCCATAACCCAAATCCTAAGAATCTAGAGGCATATGGCAGCCTGTTCTCAGGCTGGTAGCTTTGATTACTTCAAGGACGCTAGACCAAAACAAAATCTTCAACCACCCTGGGCATTTTGCCATGTCTCAAGCAGTGTATTATTAACTCTTAGTGGTCAGAGTGCCCAGGAAAAATCCTCAGGCCAAAGCTGCTACAGTTATTATTCAAATGCTGGCATAACACGATGTTCATATCTTTATAGAATTTGTCTATATGTCTAGTCCTGGCATTCTGTTGTTCTTTGGTCACATAACATTACAGTGGCTCTGCATGAGCTAACATTTCTAAGAGAGGGGGAGGTCCTGACACCTCATACTTTTATCATCTTTCCACTCCCCGTTTTGCTCATCAATATGTCTCTGTGTAGGGCAGAGTTGTATGCCACGTAATTGTCTGAGTGTACAGTGGAAAGAGGCTTGTAATCTGAACTGTGGCTAACTCCTCTAGCCCACCAAACCTTGTTGACCTTTTTGAGTTTACTTTGTTTTGAATATCTTGTTCCTGTGTAAGTACAGGGACAGATGTTTCAAGGATGTCTCATGTCTCATGAAGAGACTTCTGGCTTCTTTATGTGTCACAACCTCCAAAGCATAAGGAAGACCTTCAAATAGATAAGGATATCTCCCTAAAAGCANGGGGTAATAGTATGTTCAGGACTGTCCTGGGGAAGCTTAGAGGCAGCATTCCTGGGAGAAGGCATAAGTGATTCATAAGAAATTTTCCACCAATCCAATATCCCCAAATTGTACAAATNTTAAAAGTCTCTCAAGTATGTAACAGGTGGAGATGGAAACCAAAGGTGGCATGGCAGCCATCACATGGCTCAGCTCTGCTGGATCTTTGTCAAGCAGCTGTGCTGGCTTTATGACTTCTGCCATTCCATTCACATATGGCTGTGCCAATGAAGGGCATGGTCCTCATATCTCTATATCCCTCTTATCTGCATTTTCATTTTGTCATTCTGTCATTGAGTTTTTGAAATCTTCTTCCACCTAATTATTTTTTTCTATTTTGTTAACGATTTTTATTAAAATATGATTACATCGGGCTGGAGAGATGGCTCAGAGGTTAAGAGCACTGGCTGCTCTTCCAGAGGTCCTGAGTTCAGTTCCCAGCAACCATAGGGTGGCTCACAACCATCTATACTGAGATCTGGTGCCCTCTTCTGGCGGGTAGGGGTACATGCAGATGGATCACTGTATACATAATAAATAAAATCTTTAAAAAGTTAAAAAAAATAAAATATGATTACATAATTCCCCTTCCTTTTCTTCCCTCTAATCCCTCCCATGTATGTCACCCCTCTTTCTCCCAAATTCATATTTTTCTTTCATTAACTGTTGTGAAATATATACCTATAG
This sequence comes from Neotoma lepida, assembly GCA_001675575.1. Classification (NCBI taxonomy): domain Eukaryota; kingdom Metazoa; phylum Chordata; class Mammalia; order Rodentia; family Cricetidae; genus Neotoma; species Neotoma lepida. The sequence continues at coordinate 67,318 of LZPO01044670.1, forward strand.
GCACAAATCTGTTCAGTCCATATACTGTACATAACAATATATAATATAATGTTACCTGTATGTATATTATTTCAGCACTGACCACTTGATATTGGCAAATCTATCAGGATATTCTTTCCTGAGGAAGACTATTTCTCCTGCTGTCAGCATTCCTTACTTGCCTGTAGTTTTTTCTCTAGGGTTGGGGCCCACAGGAGTTCCCCCTTTCAAATTATCATGTCTGTTGGTTATTTGTTTGGGTCTTGTTTGGGAATCATATTGTTGGGACTTCATAGGTATAGCTCCCCTGATATTTCTAGTGGATACACACAGAAGATACCACAACTTCCTGTTCTGGCTCTTACAGTCTTTCTTCCACAATGGTACCTGAGCCTTGGGTACAAGAGTTGTATTGTCAGTGTATCAGTTTTAGCTGAGAACCACATGATGACTTGTTCTCTGCCTTTTGATTAGTTCTGCTTTCTGAAAATAGAAATTTCTTTAATAAGGAGTGAAAGCTACATTTAACTATGGATATAAGGATAAATATTTAGAATACAATTAGGAATTATGTTGGTTTAGTAAAGTGGTGGTTATAAATTCTCATCCAAGATCCATGATCTCAGAAACCCAGAGTAGTTACTTAGGTTTCTACCATGACTTCCCTCTCNTTGAGAAGAATAGTAAGAGAGCTGTTGGTTACCATCAAGATGTGTGTCTAGGGTTTCTATTGCTGTGAAGTGACACAATGACCAAGGCACCTCTTATAAAGGAATACATTTAATTGTGGCAGTTCATTTACAGTTGAGAGGTTCAGTCCATTATCATCATAGTGGGACATGGTGGCATGCAGGCAGACATGGTGCTAGAGAGGTAGCTGAGAGTCCTACATCTTGCAGACAACAGGAAATTGTCTGATTCACTGGGAGTAGCTTGAGCATAGGAGACCTCAAAGCCCACCNCCACAGTGACACACTTCCTCCAGCAAGGCCATACCTACTCCAACAAAGCCACACCTCCTAATAATGCCACTCCCTTTGGAGGCCACTTTCCTTCAAACCACATGCCACTATTGCATCCTTAGGGTTATCATGTCATGTTGGTGATTGATGTAATTCATAGGTTCGATAGCTGTGTGGAACTAGTGGCTGCTTCCCTCCCTTGGAAGCTTGCATGGTGCCTTCTAGTACTGTGAAAGCTAGTCCTCAAAGAAGGATGCTTTCAAGTCAGCTCCAGCATGGATCCTCTGTTCAAACTGCATGGTGACTTCAGCAATAGGACTTACCATCAACCTCTGGGAGGCANCCAAGGGCAACAGCAATAGCCTGTACCACTTGTGAAACTTTTGGGCTTCCCCGACCAACAACTTGAGAGTTTCTCATGCCTGGTATTGGGGTTTTTGTTAGATAGTCTATGGCTCTTGGAGCATTATTAGCCCAGGTGAGAAATTTCATTTAAAAAATTACATGTATGTACACACACACACACACACACACACACACACACACACACACCCGTATGTAATTGTTGGTAAATGGATAATAATACAATTCCTTATGACTTTTTCAGACACCCTTACTGTTATTATACTCTCCTCCTCCTCCCTCTCCTTCTGTATTGACTTCTATCTCCCTTCCTAAATAAAGTGCTACTGTTTTTCCCCTCAAATCACTTCNACTTTGCTATTCCTCTCTCTATTGTTCCTCCTCCTTCGTGGTCTCTTTTTACTTCCTGGGTCCTACAATTACATCAGGTAATATACTGACATCTGAAGATTTGGAGTTAGGAATCACAGACGAGAAAGAACATGCAACTGTTTGTTNTTGTGAGTCTGAGTTACCTCACACAATATGATCTTTTCTACTTCCAGTCATTTACCTGCAAATTTCATTTCACTTTTCTTTACATCAGAATGGTATTCTATAGTACATAGTTACCACATTTTTATTATCANTTTGTCAGTTGAATGACATTTGGATTGTTTCAATGTCCTGGCTATTGTGGATAGAGTGGCAATGAACAAGGCCAAACAAGTATCTATGGAGTAGAATATATAAATATATAAATATATAAATATATAAATATATAAAGTCCTTTGGCCATCTGCCAAGGAGTGATACGGTAGATTTATTTGAACCTTTAGAGTGTTCTACAATCTGATTTCCAGAGTAGCTGTACCAACAGTGAATGAAAGGGTTCCCTTTTCCCCACACCTCCTCCTAGCCACTTCCATGTCTTTATTTCTCTTTCTTTGTTTTGTGTCCTAGGATGTGGTCTTTTTAGGGAAGCTTTCATATACTGCTGAGTAGAAAGTGTATTCCTCAGTGTTTAGATGGAATGTGATGTGGATATCTCTTAAGTCCATCTGATGTATGATGCCATTTAATTCTGATGTTTCTCTGCTTATTTCACATCCAGATGACCTGTCTGTTGGACAAAGTGGGTTTTGAAATCACCTACTATTGATGGGTTGATGCTAATCTGTGTCTTTAATTCCAATAGTATACTTTTTATAAAGAATATGCATTTGAGTTTGGTATGCCTGTGCTTAGGAGGGTAGCATCTTCTCAGTTAATTGTGCCCTTGATTAGAATGAAGTGTCTTCTTTATCTCTTCTGGTTAGTTTTAGTTTCAAGTCTATTTTGTCAGATACTAGTATGGCCGCACTTGTTTGATTCCTGGTCTCATTTGACTTTCTATCACCATTTCACTTTAAGGTGGTAGCCATCTTTAAAGCTAAAGTGAGTTTCTGGTAGACAACAAATAGGTGGATTTTATTTCTTGATCCATTCCACCAGCCTCTATCTTTTGATTGGAGAACTTAAGCCATTAATATTTAAAATTATTCTTGAAAAAACTATGTGTTGTTTGCAGTGATACTGTTTGTGATTTTGTGTTTCAGTAATTATGGCTTCATTTATTTTCTTTGTTCTCCTGGCTGTGCTTATTCCTCTCTTCAGCCAAATGTATTGCTTCCTGTATTTTGTTTAGGATTGGTCCACTGGGTATAAATTCTTTAAGGCTGTTTGGATTCTGGAAAGTTCTTCTTTTTCCTTCAACTGTGGCAGCTAGTTTTATTGGGTACAGTAATCTAGGTTGGCAGTTGTGGTCTTTTGGAACTTGGAATATATTGCTCCCGGCTATTTTGGCTTTTTAAGTTACCATTGAAATTAGCTATTATTCCGGTAAGTTTTCTTTTATATGTGACTTCTTTTTTTTTTTTCTCTTGTAGGTTTCAATAGACTTTCTTTATTATGTATACTTAGTGTTTTAACTATGATATGCTGTGGGGACTTTCTTTTCTGGTCTCTTTTGTCAATTTGGTGTTCTGCGTGCTTCTTGTATTTGTATAAGTGTGTCTTTCCTTAGTTTGAGGAAGTTTTCTTCTANGATTTTATAGACGATCTGGTCTATGCCGTTGACCTGGGATTCTTCTCCCTTATCTGTTCTTATAATTCTAAGATTTGGTCTTTTCATAGTGTCCCACACTTTCTGTACCTGTTTTTAAAATGTGTTCATATCTTTGCTTATTTGGTCTAGATCCCCTACTTTATCTTCAAATCCTGATAGTCTGTCTTCTGCTTGATTCATTCTTNTTGNAAGGCTCTACATTGAATGTTCTAGTTGTGTTGTTGGGTTTTTCAATTCCATAATAATTTTAGCTTGACTCCTCTTCAGTGTTTCTCTTTATTGAATTCTGTTCTCAAGTTCTGGGTGTCTTCATCATTTCCACGAGCCTTAATGTTTGTGTTTTCTTGGCATCACTCAGGCACTTATCTCTTAGAGTTTCTCTATGAGTTTATCAAGTAGTTTGTGTGCCTTCTTTAAGCTCCTTGAATTCTTGAAGTTTATGATTGTCCTTTTAAATTCTGTGTNCTGGGGTTTGACTAGGTAATTTTTGTTGAATAACATTTCTATGGGACTGGTGGTTTGGGGAGAAGGAAATACTGCCCTGATCTTTCATAGTGTGTATTTTTGCAATAAGATCTAGGCATGTGGACTTCTTTTGTTAGTTCTATGTCTATATTAGACGTCGAACACTCTAACAGAATACAGAATATGTGGGTCAGGTTTAGGCTGCAGATTGGATATGGCTTAGATGGAATGAATTCAGAACTCAGGGGCAAGGCCACTGTGCAGGATGTACATCCTGGTTCAAGCCTACAGTTTGGGGGTAGATGTGGGGACTGGGGAGGGTGAATGGAAGGAAAGATCAGGTGTACTCACCCAGTTAGTCCCTGCCATAAGATACGCACNACCTGGTTGAGTGAAGAGGTTGGTTGTGGCATAAGAGGTGTCAAGGTCCTCTGTAATGAATTCNTTAATGAAGGTCCTTTGATGCAAAATATTAAGGAAAATTTACCTTTTATTGTGGGATGTACTTGGTCTCAAATGGACTTTTTATTAATTAATTAATTTTTGTTTAAAAATGTTAACATACAATATATCTTATTATATTCTTTACCTTTCCCAACTCCTCCAAGATCCTATCCACCTCCCTACCCATCCAACTTCATGTTCCTTCTCTCTCTCTCTCTCTTTCTCTCTCTCTCTCTCCTAAAAAACCCAAAAAATTAAAATAAAACTTAAGACAAAACACCAAATTGAAATAATAAACACACACACACACAAAAAAAATGGAGTCTGTTTTGTGTTGACCAACTACTCCTGGGCAAGGGACTTGCCAGAAATTGGATAGAATCTAGATGTCCGTCAACTGATGAATGGATATTGAAAACATGTAACATTTGCACAATAAAATAAGTATTATTCAGCTGTTAAGAAAAATTATATTTTCAGAAAACCAGATGTGCTAAAAGAATCATCCTGAGTAAGTTAACCCAGACCCAAAAAGACAAATACATCATGTTATCCTTTATATGTGGATGTTAGCTTTTAANCTTTAGATCTGTGTGTTTCTACTTGAAAAGCCACAGAGGTTAGGTAGCTATTAGGGACCTGGTGAGAAAGGAGGTCCAATTTCTGGCTATTATGAATAGAGCATCANTGGACATGAATGAACATGTTTCTCTGGAGTAAGGTGTAGNGTCCTTTGGATATATGCCCAAGAGTGGTATAGCTGGATCTTTCTGTAGATCTGTTCCCAGCTTCCTGAGGAACTGCAATATTGATTTCCATAGTGACTATACATGTTTGCACTACCATCAGCCGTGATTAAGTGTTCCTCTTTCCCCACATCCTCACCAGTATGAGCTGCTGTTTGTTTTATTGATGTTGGCCATTCTGACTAGTATAAGATNGAATATCAAAGTAGTTTTAATTTGCAGTTCCTTCATGAATAAAGGTGCTNAACATTTTTAAAAGGTTTTCTCAGCCATTTGTGTTTTATCTTTTAGAATATTAAAGTAGTTTTGATTTGCATTTCCCTGATGGCTAAGGATTTTGAACATTCCTTTATGTGTTCCTCAGACATTTCTGTTTCATATTTTGAGAAGTCTGTTTAGTTCTATACCCCTTTTTAAATTGGGTTGTTTTCTTGTTCAAGTTTTTTTTTTAAGTTCTTTATATATTCTAGATACTAACCCTCTATCAGATGTA